>QFDX01001727.1:3292-32489 GCA_003315875.1 Lactifluus piperatus
GGGGGGGTTAAGAAGGGAATGGGGCTGCACATTTTGTATGCTCGTTCAGGGCGAGAACACACTGTGGTGTTGTAATGGCCAGTCAAAAAGTCTTGAATATGGTGATGTGATGTCAGGAGATGTAACTGGAGTGTTAAAAGGGGGAATTGAAAGAAGGGTTTAAAAAAAGAGACACCGTATCGTAGATAGAGCAACTAGTGTGAGTACGTATGCACAAGGGGATATAGAAAATGTACGATTGGAACACTAGATTATATCCGGTGAAAGGTAAGAAGATTGACGGTTTGGGATAGTGAATTTGCCCGACTTGATCAAGATAGTTTTTGACGCGACTGAGGCGAGCGAAAGATGGGAATGGGATATAGAATATGGGACAGAACGTGAGACGAGACAGGATGGCTTGAAGGGCTAGAACTAGACAGAATATAGACGGGGATAGGCAGGTCACAGAGGAGTAAAAGGGAAATAGCACAAAAAGGGGGGAGGGAAAGTAAGCAAGAGTGAAAATCAGATTGGAAGTTCATGGAGTTGATCAATGGGGCATGCGCGTGAGAGGTAACTCAAGGTCATCATAAGAGATCGAGAAAAGATGATGCAACGTGGATGTCGGGTAGCGTGTTATGGTCTGTGAGAGAGAAACGATTTGGGGGTAGGAGTGGGGAGTTGAGGGCATAAACGGCAGATAGACCTGCCGCGGGGCATATACGGAAATAGAAAATGGAGAAAGAGAGCCTAAGATCACAGGACCAATGATGGGATCTTATCGGAGAGTCGAGGAGCAGGCGAAGGCAGTGAATAACCCTGTTACGAGAAAGCGGAAGCGGGGGAAGAAGGAGGGGTACTCAAAAGCTAAAAGGAAGGTGAATCACCAGAGCGCAGAGTATGCATGTACGGGATATGATTCAACGCGTTCAGCAATGAGCGCAAAGTAAAGCCGACGCTACGATTGACAGCAGCTCCGGGCTGCCCGTGACCGCGCGGCTTCTTTCTCTCGTGCTTCCTCCTCGTCGGCCTGAGCTGCCCACATAGGCGTCGTGACCGAATTCAGCATCACGCTGCCCTGCCCTTTGAGCTCGTTTTCCTGCTCAATTGTGTCCTTCTTCGCAATAATTGACACGATCAGCGCATCGAACAGCTGTGAGATACCTAGTCATGACAAAAAGCATTCAGCAGTCGAAGTATGATCGAAGAGAAAGACAAAAGGAAAAAAAGACGTACCCACATCGTCTTTGGCAGAGACCTCGAAGAGTTCCATGCCCTTTTCAAGGCCCCACTCACGTTCATCTTGTTCACCTTCGTCGTATTCATCACCTCCACTACCGCTGTCGTGGTCGGGTGCTTCGGTCCAGGGACTGCTGCTCCGCGGTGCAATGCCGGTGTGAGCCCTTCGCAATGCAGCTCCAGCACGACCAGGGGGTGTATCTAAGCTGCTGGAATGTGAACCCGGTGGAGAAGGTCTGGTCGGGGACATGGATAGTGGAGCTGATCTAATCGAGGTAAACGATGTGAAGCGAGGTCGGATATAGGAAAATGCCGAAGATGGCTGCGGCGGGGGAGGAGGGGGCGGAGGTGGCCGGGGTGGTGGGAACCATTGGTGGAGAGAGAGACGGGCGAGATCTGGGGACACCTGTCGAAGGTGGGAAAGGTCCGCCTTGGACCCTACGATATATGTGATCAAGTCTGTAGGACAGTTCTTCTTGAGTTCTGAGGCACCAAAAGGGAATTGATCAGCTGGGATAGGTCTCTGTGTAAATTAGGACACGGGCTTATCAAGGCTCACCTTTGAGCCATCCATGAATGTCTTGGAACGAGGCATGGTTAGTGATATCGTACAACAGGAGTGCGGCGTTTGCGCCGCGATAATACATAGGTGCCTGTGTATGTGCCGTGCCGTGGATAGCGTGTGAGAGAGCGCTAATTGAGCGTAAATTGCGATTAACGGAATGGCTGAGCACGAACCATACTTCGAAAACGCTCCTGGCCGGCAGTGTCCCAAAGCTGGAGGCGCACCTTGACGCCATTGACGGTCACTTTTTTTGCGACAAAGAAGGCCCCAGTTGTAGATGTTGTGTTCTTTGGATCAAACTTGTTTTGAGTGTATCGTTGAAGGAGGCTGGTCTTGCCCACGCCTTGTAGAGAGGAAAAGGGAAATGCGGTAATGATCAGAGATTAGATGAAGATTATATATTTAATGGGAGAAAAGATAAAAAGAGGGAGAAGCTTACCGCTGTTGCCCATGACCACGACTTTGGCATCGATACCATGTTCGTACCTGGACCTCCTGTACGGATCCATGCGAGGATAAGCGGACATCGCGTGGTTCACGTGGAAAGGAGGGGACGCGCAAAAATAGCGCAGAAAGGATTAAAAAAAATGAGGAGGAGAGAGGGGTGAGGAGGAGGAAGAGGAAGAGGAGGTAGAGATGATAAAGGAGAGGTAGGAAAAGTGGAGGAAAGGCACTAAAGGCACACAGCGCCAGCGACCACAGTTGGGATCAATTACCCGGTTTATGGCGATCCACGTGGATACACCCCTTTTATAGCTAACCCATTTCCCGCTTCTTTCCTACTGGTACAGCTTATCGCTTATTCTCACTCACCGGCCCGCTAATCCATCAATCCCCTTCCAGTCCCCTTCCTCTCCACAACACAACAATTATTGATCAATGATCGGAGAAAGAAATATTTTGCCAGTAAACAGCCAAACATGTCCTAATGTATTTACATCTCCCTTTAGTCTTGACCCGCCTGCACAGGGAACTCAAACACAACGTCTTTCCCAGTCAATCGGCGATACACGGATGAAAATGAGTCCAGCTTGTACTCAAGTGATGTCGAGTCCTTGGCGTCCAAAAATCTGTGTATATGTCCAAAAATAAAACATCCAGTCAGCGCCACTCCGTTACCATATATTCCAACAACACCAAATTAGGATAGTTGGAAGAATGTCATGGAAGGGAAGACAAGGGGGGAGTGACAAGAGATCCGCGGGCACGTACACTTTGAGCAGTTTTGACCCGTCTTGGTTTACGCGCGTGCGCTTACCGACGATCTCCGTCGGAAACACAAGATCCTCGAGAATCTTCTCATGCACGTTAGTCAGAGTCCGGCTACGCGGCCGCTTTTGTTTGACCCGCGACGTGCGCGTAGGCTTGCGGAGCATCCGGCGCTGCGCCACAAAAACAACATGACGGTCCGAAAATTTCTTCTCCAACTCGCGTGTCAGCCTAAAAAAAACAGCAAAATGACCCGGGTATCAGTTAGCTCCCATGTGCCGGCAGGAAGGATGAGATCGATTATAGGGCTGTGTTGCCACAATCCCACGATCTGGGTCCTTGACAAACAGAATGAACGCACCTTGCTTGGACCTTGTGGAAGGCTTTCAACTGCGGAACCGGAACAAACACGACGATCGCCTTCTTTCCCCCGCGCACATCAACCTCGCGTGCGGCTGAAATCTGCAGGGGGCGCAGCTCTGCCTTGAGTTCGGGCACACCATTCTCGAGCTCGATCAGTGCCTGTGCAACGGCCGTCTCGGTCTCATCGGGTGGGGTGGTCGGCGCATTCGCCGTACGAAGGATTTTATGCTGAAAGGACATGACGAGGGGTGTTGTAATTTTTTGCTTCGATGTGGTGAGTCTGTAAGCATGCCTTTGTCAGTATCGACATCCACTCGTTGGGCCTTGCATCCACCACTCTCTGCTCGTTCTTCTGCATTCTGCACTCTCCAAGCCTACCCCAGCTCCATCCTACGCATTATGGGCACAAAATGGAGAAAAGACTCACCAGACTTGCTGCCGTCCGTTGTCGTTGTGGTGCTCTTTTGTTGATAGTGATGATACACTCACAGAGAGGGAATGCAACCAAACAGGACCAAATGTATCCGACGGACTCTCGGTCCGCCTTTCCGGCGTTCGACTATATGCTGTTATACAGTGTTGCGCGTACTTTTATACTCCTCTACCCACTTCCTTTCCACCTCCCCCTTAGGCAACACCACAAAACTCAAGAACCCATCTTCAAACTCCAGTCCGTCCTTACCTTCAGGTCCAACTGCCTCACCACCGCTACCGGCCGCGCGACACACGTCCCTCAGCGTCATCTTCCGTCCGACCTTCAAAAGCCTCCTCCGATTTGTCGTCGCATATATGACGAGCGATGCTTGCACATATTTCCCCTCCACATCCCACTGCTGCGGAGGTGAACCCTGGGGAAAGATAAGCTCGAGGACCGTCCCGAACGAGGCGTCCTCGACAAAGTCAGATATTACATCTGATGTCGTGTACTCAGGGTAGAGAAACAATACGGGCAAGATGAGCGTGCCGCCCGTCGGATCTTCAGGGTCGAATTTGGGCGCGCAGTACGAGCGGATCGCGTTACTGCCCCTCTCTTTCGCCCCTGAACCTGATACGCGTATCAGATTGCGTTCCTGCTCCCATGAATGTCATGTCAGTAGATTGAGGAGGGGGGAGGGGAGAACGCGCACCGCAAAAGCCACGTCCATCCTCTTCTTCTCCTCAGCAGCATGCCGCGCGCGTTCCCTTCGTTGCTCTGCCTTCCGTGCCATCTCTGCGCGTTTCTCCTCTGCCCGAGAGCGTAGTGTCTTGAACTTCACATCATCTTTTGTTACTTCCCCAGCGCGCGCACAAACATCCAGCGCCTCGTCTGGTCGTTCGAGTGCGAGTAGTGCGAGGCCTGCGCGGTAATAAGCCTTTGATGGGGCGCGTGGGTTGGCCGCAATAACAGCAGCACAGTCGCGCAAGATAGAGCCATAGTTCTCTAAACAATCCAATCAGAAAATATATATAATGAAAAGGGAGTGTTGCGGTAGAGCGGACGCACGTAACTCGAGATTACACGCCGCGCGATTCAATAACAGTGCCTCTCTTAACCGCCCGTCGTCCGGCTTTGCCTCGACACCTTGCGTATAAAACCCGAGAGCCTCCCTGTACCTCTTTCCCTTGAAATACTCATTTCCCTGCTCTTTAAAATTCTGCGCGACCTCTTTGAGATACCGTGTGAGCGCAGTCTGAACTGTACATTGGGTAAGAAACGGACAGACCATCTGGCGTGCCGTCATGCACGAGGCTTTGTAGGGCGCTGAGCGCGACATTGTCTGTTGGTTCTTCAGGGAGAGAGTTCATGAATAGCGGAAGTGACTCGAGCGAGGCGAGGTGCTCGTCGAATGAAGCTGGTTGTGGGAGCGTAGCCATGGTTCTGTATTCTCGCGCGACCGGCCCAAATGACAAGTCAGATTGACTCTGTATGTGGGTGAATCTAAACTCGGGTTGCGTTGGATGTTGAAGGTGGTTGGAGATCAGAAATACTAGTACAAGAACCCTGATACGAGTAGAGATATCAGTTGATCAGGGCGGCCGGTCGGTCCGGGCCGCGGAGAGCTGACGTCACGGTGGAACGGGACCCGCAATATCCGGGCCGCTCTTGTCACTTGTTTATTGCTGCCACCACTCCTTCAAGAGGTCGCCGAGCACCGAGTACTGTCTCGCTGCGTTATTATACACCCGATCGGATGTTTATTCTCCTCAACGTGCGTTCATCTATTTTTCTAATAAAATAATTCCTTATGAAGTCTATTACCCTCACCCACATAAAGCCTTCAACATGGCAGATACTAGTACAACAGACTCGGACGAGGAACGGAATCCCTCCCTAGCTGCAGAAGTATGCGACGGCAATACGACATATCTCAACTCGCACCTCGCCAATCACATCGCCACCACGCGTCTCCACCTCACCGGCGCCCCAGACCCAACCGAACCACCCTACGCCCCATCCTTCCATCCACCAACGGGCTACTGGACCTCCGCCGAAAAGTCACTATTTTTCCATGCACTGAGCACCTACTCTCGTCTTCGCCCAGACCTCATCGCTGCTAGCATCGGCACGAAATCTACAGTTGATGTCGCAGTTTACCTCGCTTTGCTACGCGAAGGCGCTCAGAGCGCTAGCAAAGGCGGAGAGGGAATGATTGCACGTGAGCAGCACAGTGCCGCATACGAGGTCTCCCCTGCCCTCGTGGCATTTGAGGATGCACAGGCTACGCTTATCAGCGCTGCGGAGCCCGCGCTCGCAGAGGCGGCGAGCGGAGCCGCGCGCACAGAGGCTGCGCGCGCCATGCGGAATACGATGCGGGTACGTAGGGGAGAGCAGAGGGACGACCAGGTGCGCGACCAGGTGCGCGACCGGAAGGGCCAACAGGATCGCAAAGAGGCGTTTGAGCGGTGGCTTGCGGATCGTGGGAGTGAGTGGGATAGGGAGGACGTGTTGGGGCGGTTGGATGTGGCTCAGCTGATGGTAATGGATCGGGTGTTGCGCCTAGATGAGGAGAGAAGGGAGGACCAGGACCAGGAGCAAGAGATATCCGTAGCTGGGCCGTCGTCGACAACCCATTGTCGTCATGGAACTCCTTCTGCTCAACATCCGGACATTCCATCGACACCTCGGAATGATGATATTAGGGATGATGATCCCGGCACTATCCCAAACGACCTCTCTCCTGCATCGCGCAGGCGTATCCATAAACGTCTCTACATGCGGCGTAAGCGCGCAGAGGCAACTGGTGGCGTTGTACAGCTAGATCCTGTACGTCTCAAGCCAGGACGCAAGGCCAGCACCACTAGCAAAACGTCGAAGCAGCACCAACACGAAAAGGACGATGACGAGCCCAATTCAAAGACGCAGCAGCAGAAGCAGCAGCACTTGGGCGGCGAGACGCGGCCGTACAAGATTCAACATGAATTTGAACACCTGGGGATCAGCGCAGAGTATTTGCGCGAACATGGCCTTGGCCTGTTCCATCTCGGCGCGCTGGGGCGCCTGATGCAGTGCGTCGTCTGATCCCACCAGATACAGTTGATAATCGATTCTGGTGCCTTATCTGTTCACATTTAGGTTGTACCCCCGCCTCGATATGTCGCGGCCCGTAGGCGTCACAGAGTCTATCGCGTTAGGCACGATCCAAGGACTGCACGCGCTCGTGATACAATTCACGCGCGACGTCGTTCGACGTGCGATCGTGCTACGCGAACTCGACTTTTCCCTACGTGCGCACACCAAGGTGTGGCGCCTTGGTGAACGGTTGATCCGCCCGCTTCATGTGCGCCGCGCGTTGGAGCTTCGCGGGAGCGCGTGGATGAGCAAATCGGCACATTTTGGGGCACTGTTGGAGCGGTTCTCGGAAGGTGAAGTGGACTCTGAAGAGGAGGAGGAAGATGACGAAGATGTACCGCTGGCTGTGCGAGCGCGGAGAAGGAAGGCTGAGACTGTCGTCCGCAATACGGAGGAGGACAGTGGAGGCGAGCAGCAGCAGCAGCAGCAGCAAGACCACGCCGCTTCTAGCCAGGATGCACAAGAGCGTGCAACATCTGCACGGCACTTGACCAATACCCACCGCGCGATCTATGCCCCTTTCGTGTACGCCCCCGACATTATCGCCCCATCTCACCCATTTGGCATCTATGCACCCGGCACGATGCCCGAGTCCGAAACACCCTCGAGAAACCTACACAACCCAGCATATGAGGACGACGGATACGAAGACGAGGAGGATGAGGACGACGATCTCATACCCGCAGAGACAGACGAGGAAGCACTAGAGGCCGAATTGTCCGCCGAGGCCCAACTGGACGCGGCCGATTCCCGCGCAGCCGCGGCGTACGAGGCTCAAGTGTGGCGCGAGTTAAAGGGAACCCACGACGCTGACGACGATGCAGGCGCGCATCCACGGAGACGGAAAAGGCGATCTCCAAACGCAGAGGTGGCTGTAGATGATGCCCGCTACCCGATGGGTCTGCGTAAGCGGAGGAAAGGCGTGCTCAGTGGATGGACAGCGCCGGTGGACATGCAGAAGAGTCCAGATGGTGTGGGGGTAAAGAGCGCAGCAATTATCGAGGACTCTGATTCGGACGACGAGTATTTAGTTCCTTCTGCTCAGGAGTAAAGTGGTTGATGAAATGTGTCGAGGAAGTTGATCCCAACCCCCTTTAACTACTGGTATTAAATTGGCCTACAAGAGAGACATCTCTCTCTCTCTCTCTCTCTCTCTCTCTCTCTCTCTCTCAGGGTTTCGTCGCTGAGGAAAGACTGGAAAGATGTGCTCGTTCACGGTATACATCTCACTCTCGATATACGAATTGAATGATTATTTTCTTCTTCGAGATGTATCTTGGACCGGATCCTCCGTCCCACGGTAGGGCTCTTTCTGCCCCGCTACCTATTGAAAACATCGTTAATCATGTTGCATATAGCTCTGCGCCAGCCGCCGGTTGTGAATGTCCCCCAAAAATCGACAAAGAGAGGCTGGTTTCCTGCTTCGTCGGTCGTCCAGAGCCCGAGGGACTTAAAATGCACATTGCCAACTTGATGGCTAAGTCTATGGACTATGTGTGCTACTGCTCCATTACCCAATCATCTGGAACGGGAAAGTTGCGCCTCCTCGACGGCTCTCCAAACAATATCTTCTCATTGCTGTGAACTTGCGTGAGGACGGTACTAGTGGTGCATCTCACCCTTTTTTTTCGTTTTCTTTGTGGCTTGTCATACACGGCATCTAGACTTTCTGCCCCGTGGTATCGAGGTTCGCCGCGTTCGCGAGTTCCTTACTCAGTTTGACAGCGAGGATGATCAAATGAAAACCAAGTCTTATTTCCGGACGTGCCACTTCCTCTGCTCATTATTCATGCATATGAAGATTGTGATTTTTTATTTTAGTAATAATAATAAGGTAGATCGCACATTACTTCAAGTTTTTCCACAGCTCCATCATTCACAAATTTCCTTTCCACTAATAGCAGAATTTCGCAGTTACGCCCCCCCGTCGTTACGATCCATCCAATCGCACTGCGCAAGGCATACTCCTCCCACCTCCTTCCGTCGAGCTTGGCTTCGACCAACTCATGTGGGATGGCAAGGTTCTTGATAAAATGCAAAACAGTCGAACAGGTCTCATCCTCAGATTCATGGTGAGTAGAAAATACGCCAAATTGTATGCCGTGTTGTCGCAACGTTTGGCCCTGGACATATGCGGGATTGCGTGGAGATTGAAAATGGAACAGAAACCATACGAGGTATTGCCTCTATCCTTTCGGAGGCGGCTTCTTAGGTCATGAGACAGAACCGGAAATTCGCCTTGGTTGGTGCTCTCTCAAAGGTTCTGAGCGGGTTCCCTATCAACTCGGGAGATGGCGGGGAACTACTAGTCACTGCCTTTTTCACATGCGCTCAGGCTCGGGACATGGTGACGGTGAATAATCTTCCGCCTTCTACCTCAGCGTTTTGTCATCATCTCTCGGTCGAGAAACCGATCTCCTGTGTATTCTCTGATGATTTTGTCCAAACAATGTTCGAGAACACCGTCGAATTGTCCATCAGGGGCCGAGAGAGATTGCTGGCATTGCACATATGCAGTTCAAGCTCAAGAACAACATGTCATAACGCATCGATGTCTTATCTCATTGACGGCACAGACCTCGACGAGAACGTTGGCTTCATGTGCCAATCCATTGAGCTTCGACCAGCACAGAGAACCACACTTTATATTGTACGACTACCGGTGCTCTGAAATCAGACCAGGGCTCCTCCAACCAGTGGAAAGGGTTGCCAACCAAACAGATCCATGTACATTTTTATTGTTAGAGTTGCATCCTCATGCAGCTTCTTGACACGCATCATTTACAGAACACAGTAGAACCTTTTCTGCTTCACACCATGTCTTGCATTGGATGTAGATCATTCATCTACTGTTTTGCCTTTCACATTATGCACGTACCCTTGTCAGGTACCTATACGGTACACTTTTCTAATAAAGCACCTCAGTCTGTTCATCATGGACTGAGGCATGACCTTACTCCTCTTCCCATTGTGTATGTTACACGTTCTCACTATGTAGTGTAGCGGCTACAGATTAGGCTCATCAAATACAGTCTGTTCAACGACGTCCGGATCCCTGTGTTGTGGAAGGAGGGACAACAATGACCGCCTGAGGGAAGCTGGTCCCAGACTCGTTCAAATAGGATGGACAGGACAGACAAGTAGCCAAGTCTAGATCGTTTGTGCTCTAAACGTCGCTCCTTAGAAGGCCAGAAAGAAATTGGCCATGGGAAAAACACACGTCCGCTGAATGACAAGACACATAGTTAAAAAGTGTAATAGTACAAAGTTATCAGGGCCTGCGTTCAAAAGACTAATGAAACTGACGAGGGGCAGAACGTTGCATAGAAAGGATATTGTACGTGTACGTACTATATGGCTCAGCTCACGATTGTGACAGTAAGAAGCGTCACGATACCGTCAATTGCTATGCCTATCACATATACCAATGAATAAGGATCAAAGGCCCTAGTCAAGCCACTCACCATGATTAATGCCCTCGTCGCCCGGTGGAATCATGCCAGAAATGTGCTCCGCGGTAGTCTGATATTTGACACCTCGATACGTCTTTAGGCCCAGTGCGGCGTTCACAAATTCGTCACTGAACACACAATAACGCTATCAGACTTTGCCGGGAGTGCATGTTACACCGCAAGGTATCACTCACCGGCCAAGATTGTAGCCATTAGCAGTGATGTTGTGACCATGACGATGGTTCTGCAAAAATGTGCCGGGTTAGAAAAACGCATGTGCATGTCTAAAGCAAAGCTAGGAAGAGAACGACGTGAAACTCACCATCTCTTCGGAGACACTATATATTAACGCCCAGAGCGATCAGGAACCAAAAATACCCAAAAGAAGAAAGACGGCTAATAGAAGACGTACGCAAGGAATAACGCGCCCGTGTTGGCGCTGGGCCCGCTCTGGCGGAACAGCCGGAAATGGTTTCCCCCCACGAGACTCTCCCAGCATGACCCGATGTCCGCATTTCCATAGTCTTTTCTTAATTCCAACCTCTGATCCACCCAGCCATGCCCATCACCCAGGTTGGCTTGCTGCGGTTTGCCGAGATGGATCCCGAAGCACTCCTTGCCACTTGATGTATGGAGGAGGGATGTCAGCCAGTATACGATAACGAAAAGAATGCGGGGATCGATTTATATTAAAACAACACTCACAAACCGATCGCGTTGGCAAAGTGGACAAAGCCGCCGTCGGCCAGGACCCAGGGCGAGCTGAGACCCGAGATGATAACCTGTAATTCCCCGCACAGAGAGAGTTCATCATGAGGGCAGATTATCTACACGACGAGTGACAAAGTGACTTACATTGAGAGGCTCTCCTTTTCCACCGGAATCTCTGTTGAGCAAGGAGCCACCGCCGATTGTGGGGTTGACGAAACCTGCGGGGGCACGTACAAGTTCAGGTTCAGGCTTCGATGCGAAAGGGTTGAGTGCGGCTTGGAGGCCGAGAAGGTATGCGAAGGGAATGTACATTAGAACTGAGGAGCAAGGTTTGGGGGGAGTGTGATAAAATCAGGAGGACGTTCAGCCGGATGGCTTGGTACAACGCCTCTTTATTGTTGTTTTGGTATCATGATCATCTGGGCGTAGCGAGGAGGCACTACTATACGAATGAAATCGCCAAGAAGCCTAAAAGGAGGCAGGAGGTACACATGCGCCACAGAACAGAAGTTTATCTCTGCAAGGTAATCCACTCGGTTGCCTTCTCATCACGACATCTTACAGTGGTCACACCATACCGCGGGACTGAGCGCTGTTTTGCAATCCTGCATCGCAAGAAGCCCCACGAACGAGAACGAACCCGTGAAGCAATAAGGCGGACAGGGAAAGGGCACCAAGGGCCAACTTGACTGCCCCTGACTGTCATAACCCCAGATTAGGACCGGTGATCAACATTCGATCAACGTCAGCCTTTTCAGGCATTCATGTGTTCAGTTTTTCGAATACGGGTGCACCCATGTTCAACTGAGGTCCGACAACTTCGTGATTTTGTCTCACACACGATGAACGAGCCCCCCGCCCCACATACACATTTCCCATGCCATCTCATGAGCGACCAAAAGGCATGTCACGTCGGAACATAACCGGAAGTGAGCGTTGCGCCCTTCAGCGGCTAACATGTTACTCCGGGCGCTGGACTCCTCAAGGGATCTTAGGCATGACGACGTCTGATCCGTTGGCATTCCGGAGGCATATGCAAAAGAACCCGTGTCTTCATTACATTCAAAGCTTTGCGTCGACAGAAGGCAGGGCCAACATGATGTGCCACATTGCAACTTGCTCCAAGAAGAAAGACGGTCATGGGCCCCACAGCATGGACAGAGGAGATGGGTAACTAGATTTGAATCGTGAACATGGGTTCCTAATCCACTAGAGAGGCTGGAAACACTCCAGGAAAACAACTCCGGTAGGGCCGATATATACAGACGAGGTGTGTAGAGTACAAGTTAATTCGCTATTCAGGGACTCACACGTGCCTCATGTGCTGTAAACTACGAGAAGGCGCAACTTCGCAAAAGCACAGGGCCCAGCGATTGCCATAACGTGATCATGGCACAATCGTGACGGTGAGAAGCGTCACGATACCGTCAATTGCTATGCCTATCACATAACCCAAAGAATCAGAACTCCGCGGGTAAGGCTCTAGTCCAACCACTCACCATGATTGATTCCGTGGGATCCGGATCCAATCAAGCCTGTAATTTGCTGCGCAGTGGTCTGGTATTTAACACCTTTATATTTCTTCAAACCGACGGCGCCCTTTACAAAGCTGTCCCTAAACACAAAGAATAGTGCCATCAGCCAGGCGAAGGGTGCATGTCCCATTCCCAAAGTAATACTCACCGCCCAAGATTGTAGCCATTTTTTTTGATGGTGTGGCCATCAAAGACATTCTACCGTCGATCCCATCAGAACGGGATGCGTAGGTCTAAAGCAGGTGGGGAAAGCACAACTCACTTCCTCTTCCGAAAGGCTATACTCACACGATTGGTCAGAACCGAGAAGTCTAAGTGAAGGAATAGCTAGCAAGACGTACGCAAGGAACAATGCACCAGTATTGGCGCTCGGCCCGTTCTGTCGGAACAGCCGGAAATGGTTGCCACCGACAAGGCTCTCCCAGCACGTCCCGATCTCATCGTTCCCGTAGTCATTACGGAGTTCGAGGGTCTGGTTCACCCAGCCATTGCCATCGCCGAGGTTGGCCGTCTGAGGGACGCCGAGATGGGCACCGAGGCACTCGACGTCACTGCATACGAGGGGAGAGGAACGGGATGTCAGCGGGATACGATACAGAAGAGCCGCTACAATACTCACAAACCGACCGCATTGGCAAAGTGGACAAAGCCGCCATCGGACAGGACCCAGGGCGAGCTGAGACCCGAGATGATAACCTATTCATTTCCAACCGCCCCCCAACACACAGAAAGAACTCGTCATGAGGACGGATGGTCTGCACGACAAGTGAAGACGGTTTACGTTGAGAGGCTCTCCTAGTCCTCCAGAGTCATGGTCGAGAAGGGAACCTCCGCCGATGGTTGGGTTGACGAAGGGTACGCCGGCAATGGAGTCAGGTTCAGCTACGACTTGCTTGGATGCGAAAGGGTTAATCGCGGCTTGGAAGCCGAGAAGGTATCCAAAGGGGATGTACATTCTGTTTGTAGAGGGAAGAGTAGTAGGCGGGACGCGATCAAATCAGGTCATATAGTCGTAGATGACGCTTTTATATTGTCGTCGCAAACATCAACGCCAATCAAACGAATGAAACCCAAAGTAGGTATTCGCATAAAAGCAGAACGCCACAGAAAGCCCCAATTGACGACAGAACTAGAAGCGCACAAAGACATGCCCTACAGATCTCACCCTTGGGCGCACACTGGCAGCCCGCTGTCCGCCCGAAAGACCTGTAATTCTTCCCCCGTGCGAGAACGAACGTGCGAGGCGATAAAACGGGATAAGGCAGAACCTCTCAATGAAATGCGACGGATTTTCCCTGCTCATTTGAATAGAGTGACAAGCAACTGGCAGTTCCAGACCCGAGTAACTTATGTCAATCCCAAAATAGTCCGCTTAAAAACGCCGGTTCCGTATCTCCGGACGAATCAGCGTTCCCAGCATCACTTCAACAGGTGGTCAGATGACTCGAGATACTCATCGTGACCCCAGTAACCTCTCATACCCATGCATGATCCCATAACCTTTGGGATCCACCAAATCGAACTAATCACACCGAAACTGAACTTCATAACCCATAGGCTGGGCGGTCCACTGGCAGTCCCGAATTCAGCACAACGGGGATCAGACTGATTTATTAATTGCGCGCATTAGGAGAATGTACCTGAGAGGCTGAGACGATATTTCTGCGCGCCGGGACATAACTGAATTACTGTAGCAGCCGATTTCTGGTCGCTGGCAAGGTGCACCGTGGCACTCAACGTAAACAACAAGGATTTGTCTGGCTCTATTAAGGAACATCTGAATCTGGCAGGAACACGTGCCACTGTATCGAAGGAAACTGAGGGAGGACGTCCTTACAGTAGTTGGTAACCAGGGGTGCTGATGCGGGCTCTCCATTCCTCCTCTGAATTATAATATCGTACAATACCTTCTCTCTTTTATTATTAACGTATTCACGTTCTTGTACTCGTCTTCTATGCTTACGGTAACTATAATTCTAGATCCAGTTCCCACTTCGTTGTTTCAGGGTCACGGTGATGTCAGAAGGGAGGTGATTTCTATATATGCTGGACAACCAACCACGGCCTTCGGAACAACACAACATCTCGCCATTGACGGACAAGCAAACACAGAAGCTAGATGAAACCATCACAAGAGAGTGGGCATCCTCCTGTTGCCAATCCAGCCAGCAATATGCCCGTACAGTATTACGAAACATCCATCGCGTCCACCGCGGGCTCACCCCTCGCCGGCGCCGCGGCGAGCTCGCGCCTAATCTCCGGCGCGATCTGCGCATGCGGGTGCGTCCGTATGATATCACGCAACGCGTCCTTCTGCTCCGGCGCGAGGTGTGCTGCATAGCGCTGGCACAGCACCAGCAGACTCTGGTGCCAGAGCACGGGGAGTGTGCCGGGTGCGTGGGTGTTCGCAAGTCGAATGAAATGGAAGACGAGCGCATCAAGGACCTTGTATGGCAATGCGTGCTTCTTGTCTAGCAGCACACGGACGAAGAGCGACGTCGGCCCTGCGTGTTAGTGCGTGCGCATAAGCGTTGATCCTCGTCGCGCGGGATGAAGGCGTACCTGAGTAGTCCATTCCGGCGAGACGGATAAGCGCGGCTGAAGAGTGCAAAAGCGGTACTTTAACTTTGGAAAGCACAGATGCGACGATGGCCGCCTCCTTGAGCGTGCACCCTCCCTACAGCGCGTAGCACACCACATCAACAACCATAAATCACAATCAGAGAGTCACCCACATCAAGCAGTGGGAACATAATTCCTTTAAAGAACGCAGCAGGTTTGTACAGTGCGCGCTTCAGTGCCTCGTATAAATGTGGGTTGAGCTTGCGCGTGTCCTTCCTCGTCGAGGGTTGTTCCAGATCCGCCCGCACGAGCCCAAGGACGACACCCTCTAGGAATACACGTGCCTGTGGCGGCTTCATGTTCGAGATGAAGATGCGCGTCGCTGCGTGTGCAGCCTGCGGCGACCACTGCTCGGGCGCAGTGAGTGCGAGGATGCGCGCCCATGCGGGGAGCGAGGGGATAATTTTGAACGGTTTAGGTAGTGGACCGGCGCGGTAGCTGCGCAGGAGTTGCCCAACTCTGCAAACGGGTATGAGCCGGCCTCTGGCTGGCAGACAGACAGAGTCTGAGAAGGGACATGCTTTGTGTAGACTTCGACCACTTTGGGGTCGAGACCTTCGGCAGGGTCAGGCGCTTCGTCACCTCCATGGGCTGCAGGAGGAGATGAGCTATGCGTCAGCAGAGTTAAAAAGAGAAGAGGGGCACCCCGCGGTGCATGCAAAGGTAGAATGATGCCGGAGAGATAGGTTAGACTCACATTGTTTGGAAATGCGCATGACCGCACCATGAGCTGTGCCGCTCTCGAGTTTGGAGAAAATCAGGTCAGCAAGGGTTTTTCTATCGCCGGCGTTAGCTGAATGGAGTGCATCGAGAGTCTGCATATCGCTCTCGTCGATTTCCTGAAAAGTCGTACAGTAGTTCCCCAGTCAGTGGAACAATTCAGACAAATAGATGTCTCTCACCAATTCGCGTTCTTCATCACTGGTGAAGCCTCGAAATCCATCATCCTCATCATCGTCCTCCTCATCTACTTCTTCGAGATCGCGAGTACGTGGTCGGGTAACGTCATTCTCAATCACGACCTCCTCTGCGTCTGGGAGATCTAGCTCGTCCTGCTGGTCGCGTGCAAGCTCGAAGATAGATTTTGATGTTTTTGGATCTAAAATAACCTAAAAATACGAGTAACTTTGGCGGCGCGACGATGCGGAAATAGCAAAAAACACGTACCTCCCCATCGTCTTCACCTTCGTGATTCCCACGTCGTGATTTCGTGCGCTTGCCCGGTTTTGAGACGTTTCCATACTTGGCATACACGTCGTCAGCTGCAATGTCTACGTGTAAAGGATCATGTCGAGGCTTTCTTGTAGGATTTTGTGTGCGAGGCATTTCGAAAATACAGTGCAGAGTACCTTTCCGGGCCGTGCCGAAAGGGGGGAGGGGACCTTATGCAATGAGTCAGCGAGAGCGGTAAACAGTCTACGCCTACGCGTAATAATAACCAGACACAGTGCGCGTGTCTTACAAGAGCCGATCACAAGCGCTAATTGATATTTCATTTACTGTAGGCGAAGTAGACATCACAATTTCGATTTTGGTTTGGTGTGATTGTGCTCTACGAACAACTTTTGCAACCCTTCCCTCGTCCGCTCTCCCAATTGGGAGGCCTTCCTGCTCATGACGTCAACGAACACATGCGTGTAACCTCCAACCGCTGCCGACTCGGTGGAACCCTCTCTAAATATGCCTACCTCATACGTGACGGAGCTTTTCCCGATATGAACCACGCGGAGGCCAAGGTCGAGCACATCAGGGAAGGAGAGTGGGAAAAAGAATTGGCAATGTGATGAAACCACCAGCCCAATAGAATCCGACGTTTGCGGCGAGAAGTCGCAGTGCTCGATAAGGTACGCGTTGATGATAGAATCAATGAGGTAGTTATACACGGCGTTGTTGATGTGCGAGTATTGATCATTGTCGCTCCTGAAACATGTTTTCGTTTGCGTTATTCACCGTAGCCAGCTAGGACTAACCATCGTGTTCTGTATGAAAGGAAGAATCTGTAGTCCGCTCGTTTCCGCGTCTTAAGGTGTGCTGTCTTTGAGCTCATTATCGATGTTCCCCCGGTGGCTATGCGTCTGTCCCAAGTTCGCGTCTCGCGAAGAATGTAGCGGAATAGGGAGCCCCTTGAACTCGAACCACCACCAGGTCGAGTTTTCCCACACCAGGCAAGGGTGAGCGACACACCATCGCTCTCGTGAATACACCATGGCTCCCTGCCCCATTCTCCCTCATGGGTGCATATACATCCTATTACATGTCCAGAAGACAAACGATAGAGGGAAAGACCCAAAATACCACCCTGATACCTGCCACGTGGCACTGCGACCAGCCTTAATGGCGACAAACCTACCCCGTGATTTGAACCCCAGACTACCCTATTGGATGCACATAAATGCCTTTGAGCTCCACAGAGAGGACATACCCACATTGAACCCTGAGGCCTGAGATGCGAGAGAGTAATTCAAGGGAAAATGCACACACCTACAGAGGCAAAAGCCGTGTGAATAACCGATTAAACATCAATAAGATAACTGCAACAAGGAAAAAGAAACTAATATACCTAGTCAAGGACACCTGGGAATTGGCCCTGATGAAACGAAACAAAAACTTACCCCAAAACTGGATTACTCGAAATGAGGTTTTTTAGTGGGTATGAAGCCAATGGGACACCCCAGGACTTGAGCCCCACACTACCCCCCCGGGTGTGCGTAAACGCATTTTTTCCCCCTCTCGAGCTCCACGGACCGCAAGGCCCGCCCCAGCGCATTAGATTAGAGTTATCAGGTAACTTAGTTACTATTTTCTGCTATCTAATACATCGCTTGTCAAAAAAAAAAAAAAGAAGAATGTAGCGGAATACAAATGCAGATTTAAAAAAAAAAAAAAGGAATGAGCGCCACCGGAGTTTCCGCACCCGCACACCGCACAGACACACATGTATAATCCTTCGATCCTGAGGCCTGAGGCCTGAGTAATAAATGCTTTGTCTTATGACCTGAAATTAAAGATCCGCACATGTGTAGTAGCAATCATTTATCAATCATAATGCTACTGTATCGTAAAATTATTATACGCTTGACCTGCACGTCATCAAATTCTATCAATGTAGCTTCAAGTAGATCTCTAATAAGGTTCGAATGTGAGGTAACAACATTTGGGAAGATTTGGTGATATTTGTACTAACTGCGTAAGCCCATCATGATTGTGCCTGCCAAGGCTTCTTAGGCCCAAATACAGGAGGGGCGATGATGCCTTCTAGACTAATTAGATTGAAATAAGCTAAAAGTCCCATGCCTCCGGCAATCCGGCATGGGTCATTTATGGATCAATCGTTAAAAAAAATCAGGAGGACAGAGCCAGAGAAAGACAAAAAAAAATACCCCCTGCCCGGGAATTTGATCGATTACGTAAGCTACGTGGATATGTACGAAGTTGCAGAAAACTGTGGTTTTGCAGGTTTTCGAACCGTCGCACCATGTCACGGCCCAAATTGGGACGGATTATTGGTAATCGATTAATTGGGAGCGTGACACGGTGCGATTCAAAGCCAACTATCTGGAGGTCCGAAGAAATGGATGAATGTCTGTGGAACGTTTGTCTCTTGAGGCATCGACCTACGGCGACATTAGGACACAGCCACATGAAATATCGGAAAAAGGGCATACGCCCACTTCGATTATCAGCATCAGCTGCCACAACGTCTGTCATCATCTACCGAAACCGTTAATCTGTTGGTAGTCAATCTAGAACCAAGCAGATTTATACCTTGTTGTCGTGCGCAATCAATGCAAACCGATTATCCAATGCCAATGTTAGCTGTTCGGGTGCTCAGCAAAAGCGACCTATTTCAACACTGCGTGACGGAGATACTGAGAACTCACCTGGAAAGCTTGGATCATGTGCGAGAGCTTGCCATCATATTGTCTGATTCTCCGGAGCGTATCTGTGCGCAGGAGAATCTTTCTTATCCCCTTTATCTTTTTCCACTCTCGAAGAGTGCTCTCGATGGAATGGAGGTCCCTTGTCTCAAATAAGGCCAGGAAGAAATAAAGCTAGCGAGTTGCGATACAGACCTGCACAGGGGCTCCAAGATCGTATGAAGGTCAGAGGGAAGACACTCCAACCCATGTGTCCTACACCGCTCGCCGACACCAACAATGATGCTTGTGACATTCTTGAGCTTCTCCATCAACATCTCCCATTCAACATCGCATTGTTTCATCTCCTGTTTCACCTCTATCAACATCAATGACATCCAGAAGCACGCTAAGATGCTTACATCTCTCATCGTGAAAATTTGAATAAGGAGCCCTGCTATGGGAGAGATATAAGGAACGTGTGCAACCAAGGCGCTCCCATCTTTCAGAGCAGCCAGAGATGTCTGTATCGCATTCAGCGCAACATCATTATGTCCAGCGATCGGCTCCGATGAGACACGATCGAGGTTCTCAGCTAGGAGAGAGACAGTCTGACTGTGAGACGAATTGATCAAGAGGCTTCGTAACAAAACCCACTGGTATGCTGGCGGTTTCCAGAAGACGCAGGAAGTATTCTGCGAAACTTATGTTTGAGTGATATCGACTTTGATGTCATACCCTCCATGAGAGTTCCGGTCTGTGAGGTCTGCAAGCGATTTCTTGAAGAGGTAGAGGATATCCTGCGTAGGGTGTTTCCCAGAGGAACAAGCTTGGACGAGACTTTTGACTTGATAGATGATGGTGAGGCGGGTGAGCTTGAGGAGGCTTGGTCCCGACTTGTGGAAAACGCAGGGAGTGTCCTGCGAGACATGTTCTTCAAAGAGCCCAACTTGGAGGACATGGCGAAAGTTGGAGATGAAGGGGAGATGAGAATGCTCGAGGAGGACCTCAACCGCACGTCAATCCCAATGCTAGGAACTGGTCTACTTGGGTGCAACAGCCACATATTGCGGAGGTCATTCAGGCACACACTGGCAGCGGGCAGTTCCGGCAGCTCTGCGCCTGGAAATGCTGTATGTATACATGTCCGTCAAGGATATAGATGTCCATGAATCCAGCAATGTTAGTGATGTGCGCGGGCTGAGCTTGGGCCTGGCTTTGGCAGGGCTCACAAAACTTGGAGCCAGGCCCATTTTTAAGGCTCGGGCTGAGCCAGGCGGCCAGGGCCTTGGTAGAGTGAATAGGTCTGAGACACTCGGATCACGCACAGGATAGAAGTAGAGCATCATATGCGCACGTGACTACTCGTCGTGGCTGAGATGAGTAAAGTTGTGCGGCGGCATGCAGCCACCGTTCAAAACTAAGTAATGGTCCGTGAGTAGCATAGAAATGTAGATCGTTAGTCTCCATCGTGTCAAATTAAAGGTGGGGATCATATACCAATGTCCTGTGTGCAGGCCCAATGGCCTCTCGATTTCTGGCCGCGGATAGCATCGTGCTGCTGCACATTACGAAGGTCCTCCTGCGTGAGCCGCTGCCGCGTGTTTGGCCTCTTCCCAGGCTTGCAGTGTCTCAGCCACAGAAATTATCCACTGTCCGCCGTTGTGTCATTTGCCAACAGCCCCTGCATCTGAGAAGATCCGCAATTGCGGGCTCTTTCGAGTACAGGAGCTGATGACAGTGATGACATCATGACACCGCGTCGTCGTCGGGGCTGCGCACCTAAGACATTTATCTTTTACCTCCCACCCTCGGACCAACGCACACCTACAGCTCCTGCCAGGTTATGTGCATACGGTGCTCCGGGAAGAAGTAGGTGACTGAGCGCATAGATCATGCCCGCCACAAACGCATCTTGCACGCTCGTATCGTCAATGCACAGATCGGCTGGGGCTGTTGCTGTATCAGCTGGTGTTGTTGCTGTGGTTGTCGCTGTTGTCGTTGTGCCCTCTTCCCGTGATGTCCCCTTGAAAGCGCAGCTGCGCCCGCGGCACCCGACTCGCGGCGCTTGCTCAAGTCTGCCGTGATTCTCCCTGCCATCCAAGCCATCTCACGTTCGACACGAGTGGGCAAAGCTGTCTGCAAATATGGGCGAGCAATGAGACCTGCGGAGCCACCTCATAACACGGTATTTGCAACTGAAACGTCGTTCGGGAGGAAGGGCTGTAGGCGCGGGGTTGTTCGGCATCGTTATTGTCCATCCCTGGTACCGTCTTCCTCTTGTTGTGGTGGGTGGCGTCATTTGCCGGCATCACCCAACTTTGCTCGCATCAGGTGCCACTGGCGGACGAGCGACACAAAGTCTAGCTCGAAATGGTTGACGCCAAGTCAAACCCGTAGTCTTCGTGAGAGGAGAGTAAAGTCTAGTGTCCAGCACGATAGGCCGCACAGAGTCTAGATGGTGAACGGAAGCCGTCTGCCTCTCAGCTTGCAACTAAACAGCTGCCGCTCGATGGCATACATGCCGTTGCGTCTGCTCTGCAACAATCGGTCGGGTAAGCACGCATGGATGAACCGTGGAAGGACGTACAATGCTATCTCTCCCCTACATTATCCACTTTCGGTCCAAATGGCACAGTCACAGGCCAGGCACGCTGCCATGATACAACCGAATCGTAGAAATCGTGGGATATTTTAGGCAAGACTCGTGCAACGAGGGGTGTGTGAGTGAGACACGGCAGCCCAGAATGAAGATCGAAAAGAATGTTAAGCTGCGGAGGATGTAGGGGAGGAGATGGTGTCGTCATCGGTCACTGTCGTTGTTGATGTGGTGGGCGGCCTTGTTTGTTTGCACGAGTTACGAACTCAGCCTGGGAAACCCGCCAAACCCGTTGCGCGAGGAGCAGGTATCTCAAACACGACCCGTACCCACACTGTAGTTTGGATCTAAAGCCCGGGCTTTGCGCTTTAGAAAATAAATATCAATTCCGTGAAGCCGATTGTCGGGCCAGGCTTGGTCAGGTCAAATGGGCTTGGCTCAGCTTCGGCTTGACGCAGTTTGACGTGCGACGCGTGTGACGCCCGGCCAGGTCATCACTGGGTGTGGGGATGAATGCATGGCCTGTTATCAGGCGGATGAGCATAGCAAAGGCGGTTCGGGTGCCTCCAGCGGTCCGCAGAGATGGATGCGGATGAGGACCTTTTTTTTCTTACTGGTAATTATATTCCGTTGTTGGCCGGAGACGAGACGGGGAACCCACTGGTGTGAGACTGACTACATGACTTAACTATAGGGGCTGTAACTACGTTTTGGAGTAGGTGGAACATAGTCTATGGAAGGCAGTCGGGATAGGGGGTATCCAAGGGAAAAGTCACGTGGAAGGGATGGAGTTTCTGCTGTCTGCTGTAGTTACTATACTGTACCTTACCGGCCTTACCCTTCATTCGGCCACACCCCTCATTGCGCGGCTCAAAAAAACCTGGAATGTCATTGGTAATTGTATAGAAATACATGGGTCAAATATTAGGTGGAGTGAGGGAGGATTGAGTGGGATATGGCAAAGTGGCCGAATGAGGGGTGTGGCCGAATGAGGGGTAAGGTATAGTAGTTGCGACTGGTGCATGTGCAGGAAGGCGCAGCACTTTATAACCTATGCGGGCGTTTAAAAAAAAAAAAAACCGGGCCGGGTGGATTAAGGCATCGACCTGTACGGCCGTCGTCATTAGGACACAGCCACTCATCAAATATCGGAAAATGCGCGTAGTACGCCCACTTCGATTATCAGCATCAGCTGGCACAACGTCTGTCGTCATCTACCAAAACGGTTAATCTGTGGTAGTCAATCTAGAACCATGTAGATTTATACCTTGTTGTCGTGCACAATCAATGCAAACCGAGAATCCAAAGCCAGTGTTAACTGTTTAGTTCCGTGGTTAGCAAAACCGACCTATTTGAACACCGCGCGACTGAGATACTGAGAACTCACCTGGAAAGCTTGGATCATGTGCGAAAGCTTGCCATCGTATTGTCTGATTCTCCGGAGCGTATCTGTCCGCAAGAGAATCCTCCTTATCCCCTTTATCTCTTTGCATTCTCGAAGAGTGCTCTCGATTCCATACAGGTCGCTTTTCTCAAATAAGACAAGGAAGAAATAAAGCTAGCGAGTTGCGATACACACCTTCGGAGGGTCTCCAAGATCATATGAAGACCAGGGGGAAGACATTCCAACCCATACGTCCTACACCGTTCGCCGACATCGACAATAATGCCTGTAACATTCTTGAGCTTCTCCATCAACATCTCCCATTCAACATCGCATTGTTTCATCTCCTGTTTCACCTCTATTAGCATGAATCACATCCAGAAGCACACCAGGATGCTTACATCTCTCATCGTGAAAATTTGAATAAGAAGCCCCGCTATGGGAGAGATATAAGGAACGTGGGCAACGAAGCCACTCCCATCTTTCAGGGCAGCCAGAGATGTCTGTATCGCATTCAACGCAACACCATTATGTCCAGCGATCGGCTCCGATGAGACACGATCGAGGTTCTCAGCTAGGAGAGAGACAGTCCGACTGTGAGACGAATTGATCAAGAGGCTTCATAACAACACCCACGGGTATGCTGGTGATTTCCAGAAGACGCAGGAAGCATTCTGCGAAACGTACGTTTGAGTGATATCGACTTGAATGTCATACGCGACATTTCAGACGATGGAGTAATGAGAGTTCGGGTCTGTGAGGTCTGCGAGCGATTTTCCGAAGAGGTAGGGGATATCTTGCGCAGGGTGATTCCCAGAGAAAGAAACTTGGACGAGACTTTTGACTTGATAGATGATTGTGAGACGAGTGAGCTTGAGGAAGCTTTCCCCAGACTTGTGGAAAACGCAGGGAGTGTCCTGCGAGACATGTTCGTCGAAGAAAGCAACTTGGAGGACATGGCCAAAGTAGCGGATGAAAGGGAGACGAGAATGCTCGAGGAGAACGTCCAATCCTAGGAACTGATCTACTCGGGTGCAACAGCCACATATTGCGGAGGTCATTCAGGAACGCACAGGCAGCGGGTAGTGCTCGCTGCTCTGAGCCAGGGGCTGTACAGTAAGGACGGATGGCTATGTCTATGAATCCAGTTCCAAGTCGGCGGTTTCCGGTCTGAGCGTGATGCGACGGACCGGACTCGTCTGTCTAAGTTAGTCGCAAAATTTTAATTTTAATAATTAGTTCAAATATTTGGCGCGCCTCTCTTGCTTCAACATCCTTCCTTGGGATCCCTTACAAGATGACCCCTTCCAACGTACAATCCGTCAGTTGCCATACTCCTTTTTAATCGCTGCCGTGCTAAACCACCTTCTGATTTGACCTGAGCACAGATTCGTACGCAATGCGTGTGTTCTACTGATATGTCATTTACTGTAAGCAAAGTAGACATCACAATTTCGATTCTGGTTTGCTGTGATTGTGCTCTACGAACAACTTTTGCAACCCTTCCCTCGTTTGCTCTCCCAATTGGGAGTCCTTCCTGCTCACGATCGCTGCCGACGCGGTGCTACCTCTTGAAATAACCCTACTGAACACAGGTTACTGGGCTATGATGCCTGATACAAGTTGCTCGCGATGAGCACTTGTGAAGTGTTCGTGGCAAGAAATCTGCTGATATGGTTCGGAAGCGGGCAAAGGCTGCTGGTCAAATGATCACCGCGGCTGGAGTGAAAAAGCTAAAGCTAAAGGTTTGACTTTAGTGGATGTGTTTATGTTGCATGTTTACATGGTCTGTCGTCATGTTTTTATTGTCATGGATGGGATGGCCTGAAAGCTATGACCGGGTATGATAGGATGTTGATTTTATGAGACAGTATCATTCTGTCTTGGCTCAGACTGCCTTGACGCCCAAATAAGAGCAACCCTCCGCGAAAGTCATATCTGCTCCGGAGACTATCTCTGCTTATACGTCACGG
Organism: Lactifluus piperatus; assembly: GCA_003315875.1. Classification (NCBI taxonomy): domain Eukaryota; kingdom Fungi; phylum Basidiomycota; class Agaricomycetes; order Russulales; family Russulaceae; genus Lactifluus; species Lactifluus piperatus. Next base: position 28,334 of record QFDX01001727.1, read on the forward strand.
TGATGCTCTCATGAATGGGTACCTACCAAGCGACTACCACCCTATGACCAGAGGGAGACACCTATATATTGGACTCTCAATTCAGCTTGCCACATCACGGCACCAACGCATGGTTACCTCACCATAGATTGGCAAGTTCCCTTCATTATGGCACACCAGGTGCCAGTGTCTCATACTCTTATTCTCAACTGAGCATGCTCCACATACCACTTCATGTGACTCAACGGAATATGCTATGTCCCATATGCTTCGAGAACTTCGAGAGTTTGTGTCGACACCCGCCAGTGGCATCCGCTTCAAAGCAACCCCCACCCTCCCGAGTCCATGACTAACCACTGGGACATGTCATCAATTTACTTTCTGCCCACGGAGCTTATGATCGCTGTCACGACCCTAGTTGATGCCTTTTACTATTCTGGTGCTTGTTGGTTTGTCGAGTCCAAAATTTCCTCTCCCATCAAAGTTTGCTAGTCTGATTCATTTTTCTGCAAGCATGCAAGATCCTTCGGGACATTATCAGCAATGATACTGGTCCACAAAATACGTTCGCGTTCATGGCACGGCGATTATGTCACGGACCGCCGAGCGCTGTCACCATCATGAGCCGGTTTGAGCAACTAAAGGCGCACAAGGAGGCGTGGCTTATATTCTCATAGAGTGAGCATTCTCTCGATCTTCCTTATTCACCCATCGTTCCTTGTGTTCATCGTTGATGCGGTACAAGACCTGTTGGCAGTCGTGCTGACGCGTGATGCAAAGAGGTCAGTCAATCCCTTTACCGTTTCACTGTCTCCCTTTTCTTTACGTATCTGCTCATGAGAGTTACTACCCTGTAGCGTGCTCATGCGCACACCATCTACCAGTCAGCTACATGCCTACATGCCCTCTCTGCCAATGAGAGAGTCTTGGGTTTGGAAGGGCTCTGGTACATTGCTGTGGGAAAGAGCAAGCGTGGGATAAAAGGCGAATCTCTCGGCAAGATAACTCGTCACAGCAAGCAGTTGGGATGATCATCTGTTCATCTGCAACTGGAGAATCGGTGTCCTTGAGGTAAACATGGTACATGACCTTGGAGCTGTTTTTTTTTCGTGAGAAGCAGTTTGGTAAAGAAAATGATTTGATCACGCAGCCCATCCGAGTTGCAGCCCGATCGAGAGTGCTGTCTTCTCCTTCCTTTATGACCACCATTGTTAGACTCCAGTAGATCCAACTAGATTCCGACTTGGTTTTAGCAGCCACACTTCTCCTGATGGCCATCGTAATAGTGTGTTTTTGTCGTGGCTGTGTCGAGCACGCTACTCAGCCTTTCTGTCATTATTTATAATGCAATGTATTTGAATGCTAAGCGTTCGCAATGCTGTGTCAACACGTGACTAGGGATCACGATTCACGATAGTAGTATCCCTTAACTACCCGCTTCTAAGCTGAAGACTGCTAACGTCGCCTTCAGTGATTCCTGCTGAGTATGCCTGTATCCTCACTACCTCAAATATACTACGCACTCACTGATCTCGAACTAGGCGCACACCAAAACTCATTACCATAGTGCTGGGCGTTTCTCGTTCTCCCGCCCAAGCAATACTAGTATCACTCCCTGGTCATCACCCCCTTTGCACTTCTCCAATGCCACTGGATCCTCACCGCACAGGCTCAAACGTAGTAAAGCGCATTTTGCGTCGGAAGGAACTGTTTATTCAGCAAGGACGAGGTACGGCTGATCTGCAATACCAGCAACAACCGCTGACACATGTGAGGGCAGACCTGAGATTGCAACGGGTGACGATCGAGTCACTTCCCGATGAGCTCCTCCTAGAAGTGTTTCATTTACACTTGATTGCCATCGCCAAAAAGAGGGATTATTTGGACCCACAGGGATGGCTTGAGCTGGTACATGTATGCCGACGATGGCGATGTGTCGTTTTTGATGCACCACTCCGTCTCGATCTGGAACTTTATTGCGCAGATAAAACACCTGTGAGAAAACTGCTTCATATCTGGCCAGAATTGCCCCTCGTCATTGACTTCGACTTTGCATCACTATCAAAAATATGGAACGGCATGGACAAATCGGACAACGTCATTGCCGCACTGGAACATCGTGATCGTGTGCGCGCGGTTTCATTGTGCAATCTCTGGAGCGAAATATTTGAACGCTTCATGACGGTGATGCAAGAACCATTCCCGGAACTGACATATCTTCGGCTTATCTCGAACAATGGAGTGTTGATTGTTCCTGATACATTCTTGAATGGATCCGCCCCATCTTTACAACATCTCTTTTTGTGGGAAATTTCATTTCCATCGTTGCCAAGACTTCTCTCGTCTTCAACTCACCTCACAACTCTTTACCTTACTCACATACCGAGTACTTGGTATACTTCACCCGAGTCGATGGCCACAGCTTTGTCCTCCTTGACAAGGCTCGAAGGCCTTAGCATCACATTCCAATCCCTTACTCCTCACCCCAGACGAAGAAACAGACCTCGAACTTCACCCACCCGCGCGGTCCTTCCCGCTCTCACTTTCTTTGAATTTCGAGGTGTCAGCGAGTGGTTGGAGGTCCTCGCGGCCAGAATCGATGCCCCTCTACTCAAGAATGTCAGCATAACCTACTTCAACCAGCTCAGCCTCGATACTCCACAAGTCGCTCGTCTCATTAGTCATATAGAGTTATTCAGACCTTTCATACTACGCTTGTATTTCGGCCTGATTTCCCATGCCACATTCTACAACCCACTGGCAGATGACGGGGCTTCGTCAAGTTTCCATTGGACAATCCGATCCAATGGCTTAGATTGGCAGGTCCATGCTGTAGCACAGATATGTACACAGATTGTACCTCTCTGCTCCAATGTGGACATTCTCGAAATCGAGTATGAGAATGTGGATCCTCCGCTAGGAATCCAGCCAGACGACATGGATCCCGTGCAATGGCTCGAACTCTTCCGCTCATTTACCTCTGTGCATAGCCTGGTACTTCCCGCCGAGCTGGAGCCGTTCATCGCCACTGCGTTCCAAGAGCTCAACGAACAATCCGCCGCAGAAGTATTCCCCGAGCTAAACAAGCTTTCCATCAACGGACTAACAACAGACAGAACTGCACAGCGAGGGATAGAGTCATTCGCCACTGCGCGTCAGCACTCCCGTCGCCCCGTAGCTGTCGAGCGCGATCCACATTTCCACTTCCCCTCGTCACCTTCGTTTGATTGGTAACGATCCTCGACAGCTGCTGCGCCACCTGCCTGTGCTCCTGCGACACTCCCTCCGTCCAACACTCTAGTACAGTGCCATGCTACACTTCCTCGTGTCGCACTTATCTCCCTTCAAAGCTTCAATATCCTTCTAGCCTCTTTTGTCTCGATTTTCCTGGAAATCTTACCTAAAAATGTTTACATCTCGCACCACGTTTCGCCTCAATTCGCAACCCATTTCCCATCCCCTTTCTCTCTTTCGAACGGGCGCACCTCGAACACACCCTATAATGACCAAATGAAGGTATTAGTAGGTCAGACTCACATTGGTTGGACGTGCGCATGACCGCACCATGAGCTGTGCCGCTCTCAAGTTTGGAGAAAATCAGGTCCGCAAGGGTTTTTCTGTCGCCGGCCCTAGCTGAATGGAGTGCGTCGAGAGTCTGCATATCGCTCTCGTCGATTTCCTGAAAAGTCGTAGTTCCTCAGTCCGTGTAACAATTCAGACAAATAGATATCTCTCACCAATTCGCGTTCTTCATCACTGATGAAGCCTCGAAATCCATTATCCTCATTCTCGTCCTCCTCATCTACTTCTTCGAGATCGTGAGTACGTGGTCGGGTAAGGTCATTCTCAATCACGACCTCCTCTGCGTCTGGGAGATCCGGCTCGTCCTGCTGGTCCCGTGCAAGCTCGAAGATAGATTTTGATGTTTTTGGATCTAAAATAGCCTAAAAATACGAGTAGCTTTGGCGGCGCGACGATGCGGAAATAGTAAAAACCACGTACCTCCGAGTCTCCATCGACTTCATCTTCGTGATTCCCACGTCGTGATTTCGTGCGCCTGCCCGGTTTTGAGATGTTTCCATACTTGACATGCCCGTCGTCAGCTGTAATATCGATCGTGTCGAGGCTTTCTTGTAGGATTTTGTGTTCGAGGCATTTCTTTTTTTTTTTTTTTTTT
>QFDX01001728.1:0-15598 GCA_003315875.1 Lactifluus piperatus
GAGGGCAACACCGACGAGGGCGACACCACGTGACGAGGGCACACCACCACGCGACGAGGGCATCACGCGACGAGAAGGACACCACACGACGAGGGCGAGAGCGAGAGCGAGGGGGACAGTGAGAGCGAGGGGGGATGGCAAGAGCGAGGGGGATAGTGAGAGCGAGAGGGATAGCGAGAGTGAGGGGACAAGTGTACATAATTTGTAATACTATTACATAATAAATCTTCCATTTTCGAAATCTGTGTGAAAATGGAAATTTATATGTTGGAAAAAGAAAAACATTGAAGGTGCAAAGAATGGGGAACATGGTACAATACATAGATTGGCCTATACTACCTAATGCTACATAGTGCTATGTAGCACTATGGAGCAACAAATGGTTTTGCTGATGCCATAGCATGCTACAATACTACACTGCTACCAGTGCTACATGGATCTACCTAGTGCTACCATAGGAACTTATGTTGCTACAGAGCGCAAAATAAAAGGGACTTAGCAACACAGCTACCATCTGCTATGTATGCTATGTAGGGATACTTGGCAATGTTATTTTTCCCTGATGTGGTGGTGGGATGTGCAAGTAAGTCCACCATCTCGTTGAGCGTATATTGATCTTATGAGCCTAAGGCAAAACTTCCGTCAGGCAGTGTCGTCTGCCCAGTGATACTGGCAACTGACGAGACCTGCTTAACGGCCTTTTCAGGTGGCCAGAAAGCTTACCCCCTGTACCTCACTATCGGGAACATCAGCAAGGGCCTTCGCCGCAAATCTTCGATGCACGCCGTGTCTCTAATTGGCTATCTCCCCACAGGTTCCATAACCTGCTTTGGCGACCCTCAAGTTCCCACATATCGGCGTTTCCACGCATGCATGAAGAAGGTCCTGGAGCCCCTGAGACACGCTGGCACTCATGGGGTGAAGATGACTTGCGCAGATGGTGTCACTTGACGCGTCTTTCCTATACTGGCTGCGTATATTGCTGATCATCCTGAGCTCTGCTTGGTTGCGTGCTGTAAACAGAACAGGTGCCCCATTTGCACTGTTCCTTTCGATTCCCGGGGAGAGCTTGCAACTGCACTGCGGCGGTCACAATCACTCACAGAGCAGGTGCTATACAACCAGGCTCATGGTCTGAACCCCCGCGAGTTTAACAACTGGGGACTGCGCTCCGTCTTTTCCCCATTTTGGGCTGGCATGCCCCTTTGCGACATCCCCCTGTGTTTCCCTCCGGAGATACTCCACCAGATATGGATTGGGGTCTTCCACAGTCATCTACTCCAATGGTGCATCAAGCTTGCAGGTCCTGATACGATAGATGAACGCTTCAAAGCACTGCCAAGGTTCTCCGGTCTCAAGCACTTCAAGAACGGTATATCATCTGTATCTCAGTGGACTGGAGTTGAGCACAAGGCCATGTATCGAACTCTTCTGGGTGTCGTTGCTGGAGCCATGGACGCAAGGGTATTACGTGCTGTGCGAGCACTTCTTGACTTCTTTGGCTATGCCTTGTATCAGAGCCACACAAGCGAAACGCTTTCACGGATGCAACAATCGCTTGAGGACTTCCACGCTGCTAAGGATGTCTTCATCGAGCTTGGCGTGCGTAATCACTTCAATATGCCAAAGCTACACTCCTTGCTGCACTACGTCGATGGGATCAAGAGGCTTGGTACTCCCGACAATTTCAACTCAGAGAACACCGAGCGCCTTCATATTGACTATGCCAAGCGTGCCTATAAAGCAAGCAACCGCCGGGACTATGTTGTCCAGATGACACAGTGGATTCAACGGCAAGAGGCGATGGCACTAAACGAGGCTTACTTACAATGGTCTCGCGGACGCTCAGAGGACGAGCCTGTGCCTCCACTGGCAGGAAGCACACTGCCATCACCCTGCGCGCCACATTACAGTATTGCCCAGCGCCCTGCTGGCTACTTGTCTGTCGGAACTTTGGCAGATTCTTATGGCGCACCTGACTTCATTGAAGCATTGAACGCTTTCCTGCAGCACAACATTAAAGGTTTCCCCCCCCCGACCAGTCAAGACCGCTTCAAATATTACAATGAGGTGTCCATACACTTTCCTGTCTCACCATATGCCGATGAAGTCATTTACCGGGTACAAGCGACACCAGGACACTCTAAAGGCCCCCGTCACCAGCGCCCAACACCCCAGTTTGACACAGTGCTAGTTACAGAAAGCGGGGGGACTCAATGCCACAGAAGTGAAGGCTTACAAGGTAAGCCAATGACTGACCTTGTTGCTGCCATTGTTCTCATGTTCGAAGGGCTGCGCGTGGCACGAGTTCATGTCATTTTTCAGCTCCCTTGGCATCTGGGATCGGTTCCACACCCACTAGCATATATACATTGGTACAGGCCGCTTACTGTTATAGATTCAATCACAGGCATGTACCACATAACCCCATCAACCCGAAACAGGATGCCACACTCGGAGATAGTGAGCATCGATCGCATCTGGCGTGCGTGCTTGTTGATTCCCCAGTTTGGGTCAGCATCAGTGCCCCTGTCATGGACCAAGGGGGGGGTGTTAGACCTCGCTCCAAAGTTCTTTCTTGCTAGGCACTTAGATAGTCATTTGTTCCATGAATATGAGCACTCTGTGGAGATGTGACCCTTTACCTAGCGCACCATAGTCACCATTTCATCCTCTTAAGTACCATAGCTCTTCAGTGTATATACCCAGTGTCCATAGACAATATAGTGCACGCGTGAATCTCCATTGTAAATCTAAGCTGTAAGCCAAGTCCCTGTAGACTACTAGGTACTACATTACATGCCTACTGTACTACCAAGTGTCACAGGACATAAAGTGGCACTACATAGCTCAATGTTGCCTACTGAGACTCCATAGCATTTGCAGGTGTCTACTGCCTGCGAAATTTTTTCGTGATGTGTTCATTGCTCGAATTGTGGCGTAGCAGCCGCTTATTATTATAATGTGCGGAGAGTCGCTCCATATTATTGAATATGGAAGGAAGCAGCAAAATTGAGTAGGGTAGAGTCATAGTAAGTTGTATAATTCAGACTTCAAGTTGATGCAAGTTCACAATCTTGGAAGCTATCACCGGGACCGCTTACAGCAGAAATAGTCGGCACACGCCTCGCATATCGACACAGGCCGTAACTAGCGTAACTGCAAAGCGGAGGCTACGCCATCCAGCCCACTTGCTCCATTCTGCGACGACCTTCCCTTCATATGAGCATGATCCATGTCCTTCCTCTCAACCTCATTCTCCACATGTTTACATGAGGCCGTCAATTGTCAATACCCATCCTACTCCTAGGCCCCTTCTCATCGCCCCGCTTGTGAATATGATACGTTCGCTTTCCCCCAAGTCAAGGATCAAAAACCACACTGCTATCATGCGGATCCAGGGAGTATTTCCGGCACTCCTTCCTTTAAACCCTCTCTACAATCCTGTATCGGATTCCTTGTGTGCCGCGTGGTCTTCTTCCGTACAACGTCTCGGTAATTATGTCCTCGTATCGTGACCTATCTTGTTACTGTGCTGCAGTAGAATCCACATAAGGATCACAGCTCCCGATAGCATGGCCATCTGTACTGGGAGCTCGGGTCACGCGTCGAGTCCGTCACTCCGTTGATATTGGATTCCGTGCTTACTTACTCAAGGATTGTTTCCATTTCTCCTGTCAATTCTGTGTAAGAAATACCGTTCCCAAATGAAACAGACAATGAAACAGCCCCCTACATTACTCTTATATTCACCGGAATACTAGTAAGCACAGGCTGAGTCCCCCCAGGCTGATCACCTCATCGTGTTGTCAGATAGAAAACGGGAATATTCTCAGCACAGAGTGCTGTTCGTGAGGACCGGGTAATCGATGGGAGCGCATCATTCTAGGGGACCGTCAGGCGCTACCCTTTGTACATCGAATTGCTCGCCATTTCTGCAGGCAAAATATTACACTGCGTAGAGATAATGAGATTCCGAGTCGGTTTCGGCCGCCCACCATCGCAATGTTGATCACCGCGATAAGCGCAACGTACTGTATCGTGCCATGGCTGTGTTGAGTACGCTAATTATGGTAATTCGGTGCATTGGGTTACTGTATGGTTTATGCGTTATTCAACGTGTATAAAGGTCATGGCTAGAACCACACATTTGTGTCCGGTGATATAACTATCGCTTAAGCTGCCCTCTCCTAAGCTACCAAACTCTCCATCACCGAATCCCATCGAGTATGACTATATGCTCACTATGGCAAAAAATACTCAGTATGTACCGATCTCGAAGCAGATGCGTCCAAGGCCAAGATCGCACCACTGGACACATTTCACCCATCCCACCAAGCAATGCTAATCTCGCCTGCCAGTCATCCCCCTCCCTTATCAGCTCTTCGATACAACCAGATTCCCATCCCATGGGCTCAATGGTCGAACAGCGTATTGTGCCTATCCGGAAGGAAGGGCCAGGTAGTATGACTAATCTGGAGAAACGGCAACCCGCTGACCTGTATGGCGCAGATCCGATGTTGCAACTGGTGATGATCGGATTGCTTCCCGACGATGTCCTCCTAGAACTGTTTGATATTCTGACCATCTATGAATGGAAGAGAGATCCATGGATGTGGCTGAAACTGGCGCATGTATGCAGAAGATGGCGATACATCGTCTTTGCATCACCAGTCCGTCTCAATCTGGAATTGCACTGCACATGGACAACACCTGTGAGGAAACTGCTGCACATCTGGCCGGAATTTCCTCTTGTCATCAAACTCGGCAACAGAGGAACGCACATATTTGACGATGTCATTGCTGCACTATGGCATCATGATCGCGTGCGCTCGATTGAGCTCCACCAATTACCAAGTTCCGAATTTGAAAGAATCGCCACGACGATGGAGGAACCCTTTCCGGCATTGACAAATCTTTCGTTGTGGTCAGAAGATCGGGTGTTGCACATTCCCGATACATTCCTAAGTCGATCCACCCCATCTTTACAAGATCTCGAGTTGCAGGGAATTTCATTCCCATCATTGCCACGACTTCTCTCGTCCACAAGTCACCTTACACGTCTTGACCTTTATGACATACCAAACACTGGGTACTTTTCACCCGAGTCATTGGCCACATCTCTGTCCACGTCAACAAACCTCGAATTGATTTCCATCCACTTCCAATCTCCGACTCCTCACCGCAGACGAAGGGACCGACCTCGACCTCTACCCACACGCATTGTACTTCCCAATCTCACACAGTTGGACTTTCGAGGTGTCAGCGAATACTTGGAAGACTTTGCGTCCCAAATTGATGCCCCTCTACTCCATCACATCGAGATAACCTTGTTCAATCAGCTTATCTTCGAGTTTCCACAAATCTCTCAGTTAATCCTTCGCCAAGTGTCATCCATTCCAGACGATGTAACCTTGACATTTTGTCCACATCGCGACGCCGATATCACCTTTTATTGGAAGCGAGAGGGGTTACCTTCCTCAGGTCGTTTTACGTGGAGAATCTTATGCAAAGGATTAGATTGGCAAGTGGATTCCATCGCACAGATGTGCAACCACATTCTGCCTCTCTGCTCCAACGTGAATAGCTTCTATGTCGTTTCGTCGGACGATCTGCTCGGAATTCGACTAGGCGACCCGGAACCCACACCATTAGACAACCTGGATCTCACGCCATGGATCAAACTCTTCAGCTCGTTTACCTCTGTGCGCTGGTTGACAATAACGGAAAAGCTGGAGTCGTCCATCGCAGCTGCGTTACAAGGTCTCACCGAAGGATCTGCCGCAGAAGTACTACCCGCGCTAGAGGACCTTTCCATTGGCAGAGCTACCACAGACAGAGCTGTGGAGCAAGGCATCCAGTCATTTTTCGTTGCACGCCAGCACTCCGAGCATCCTGTAACTGTGAGCCACTCCTTATGACAGACAGAGGCAGGGCAAAACAATGACAGCAACAGTGATGGCAAGGCTACAGGCCTTGAAGAGAGCAACAACAGCAGAAATGGAGGGGGAGGCATCCAGAAGGCTCGACGGCAGCGGCAACAAGTGGGCGGCAGCGGCGATGGCAACAGCAGGCAGCAGTGGGGGGTGAGGGGGAAAAATTAGACAAGGTTCGGAGAGGAGGGGGGAAATTGAAAGCCTATTGAGCCGAGGCGCACTATGGCGGGAGGGTGGGTGTGAGAGCGCCAGCGTGGGAGGTTAGCAAGGCACGCCCTAACAACGGCGGAATGTGGAGCCAATAGTCGGAATAGAGCACATCGGGATGGCACCTGACCGGCCTGACCATCTAGGGTGCGGGTTTCATTAGGATTTAAATATAGCGGGACAGAAGTGGTATGAGTGTCCAGCTTAGTGGATTCATGAGATAATCAAGTGCACACGCTGTGGACACGTGTTGGATTGGGCAGGGAAGGGGGGTTAAATGAAGGCACAAAACAAGGTCGTTGGAAGGCGCGGTCCGTCGCCCGTTGATCCTAAACTTACTCTAGCACACTAACGTGATCAATCACAACAGACGGCGGTCATGATTATGTGCCGTGAGAGAAGGTTATGTGGTTGCACCAGGAATCAGACATAGGAATGATGGCGGTGATTGGAAGGAAGGAGTATAGGCAGTCCGCCAACGATGGGGATTATGAGAGCTTTGTGTTTGATCCTTGCCTTGGGTGTACCTGGGAAATCAGAAGGAACGCAGGGAGTGTACTGAAAAGTACCTGCACCCATTCCACTACCTGATAAAAATGAGGGGAATGAAAGCTGGGAGGGAAGGAGGAATATGGAGTGTGACTCCTTCAAGGAAGTGGGCCAGCCCGGCGGGGTTGGTTTTGCGCTTTACGGCCCAAGTTGCCGAAACCGGGCCCTTAGCCGGACCACGCATCACATTCTGACTGCATCAAGTCTCTACCCAATTATTTTTCTACATCTATCCATAGTATTATAACAATACAGTTGACAGGGCATTGAGCACTGAAGTACGATGGGTGATTCCCAGCACAAACAAAGGAAGTATTACTTTCTAATGAGATGAAATGGGTATCAATATGGTGTCGCACTGGGTCACCTGTACGATTTTGGTTCCTCCTGGACCAAACACCGCCTGTGCCTTGTGGCTGCACCTCTAACGTGAGAGCAGTAGCGTCGCTCAACTCCAGTAATATATATATAGTGCTGTGTATATACCGCAAGACATGCCCCCCCCTCTCTCCCCTCAGAAAGCCAGAATATGTACTTTCTTCAGGTCCTCATCGCTGCGCTAGCTCTCACACCATCAGTCACCGCACCTTCTCCCAATAACAGATATACAACCTGGACCCACCTCAAACACCAACAAAGCCCCACAACAAACCGCAAACCGCAGATGATGATGAGGAGAAACACCGCGCAGAGCATGAGGAAGCTTGTCCACCGGGAATGGATGCTCCGTGACCCTCGACGCATAAGCCAGTTGTCGCCCAAGAACAGGCTCATAAGTTACGTTCACGAGCTGATACTGTGGAGTAGATTCTGAGCTCATCAGCGCCCGAACAGGGACAAGTAACTCTTGAACAGTCTCCCTCTGCGTCGACAGAGACGTCGCATCGATCTGGATGCCAAACATCCGTTTAGCGGCATCTGTATAAAAGTGACCTGGTGGTGCGCCGCCTTGGCCGGAGACATCGGGGAAGAATCGGAGTGTGTGAATTTGGGTAAGTACATCGGCAACGGATAGCACATAGCTGCGGATAATGTGGGGCACTTGTTGTTGTTGTTGTTGTTGTTGTTGTTGTTGTTGTTGTTGCTGTTGTTGCTGGGAAGAAAACTGGTAGACGTGTAGGATGATCTCGCTCGAGGACTCAGACTGAAGTGCCGGAACTACGAAATGGTGGTCATCAAGGAAGGCGAAGACGGCGTTCTCGAGGCTTCCAACACGAATAGCCTGCGTGCGCAAAAATCAAAATTATTCCTCCTTACCAAAACTGTTTTTTTTTTCACGAGAAAAAGAAAAAAAAAAAGGGAAGCTTGGAGATTGGAAGGGAGGGTCTCGTACCATGTTCACCTGAAGAGCTCCGGTCTTCCAGTTCCAGATGAACAGACGATCGTCCCACTCCTTGCTGTGACAAGTTATGGTGCCGATAAAGTCGCCCTTTATCCCACGCTTGCTATTCCCCATAGCAACGTACCGGAACTCTTCCAAACGCAGGGCTCCCCCATTGGCAGAGAGGGAATGTGGCTGACCAGTAGATAGTGTGCGCATGAGCACGCTACAGGGTAATAACCCTCGTGAGCAGATACAAACAGAAAGAGAGACGGTGAAGGAGTTGGACTGACCTCTTCGCATCATGCTTCGGCACAACTGCCAACAGGTCTTGCGCCGCGTCAACGATGAAGGGCCCTACGAAGAAATCCAATTCTATCTGCCAATGCCGACCTGGCACACCCCGCAACGGTGATGGGATGGACTGCACCACGAACGATCTGACTCCCGTTCTCCCATGATAAACAGGTAGCACGAGGGTCCCACCAGAAACACAAGGGGCGATAGGTGAATAAGGGAGATCAAGAACTAGATGTTCGCTCCAGGAGAATGTACGCCATGCCTCCTCGTGCGCCTTTAATAGCTGAAACCGGCTCATGACGGTTACAGCACTTGGCGGTCCATCACATAATCCCCGCGCAGCAAGCGCGAGCGTATATTGTAGACAAGTGTCATTGCTGACGATATCTCGGAGGACCTTGCACGCCTACAAGCAATATCCAGGATCAGACGAGCAAACTTTTTGATGGGAGAGGAAAAGCAAATTGGGAATGGGACGAACTAAAAGGAATTTGAACAGTGAAAAAGCATCAAGTAGGGTCGCAACGGCGATTATAAGCTCCGTGGGCAGAGTGAGAAGCGATGACATGTGCCAGTGTGCTGGTCGTGGATTCAAGGAGGGAGGGGAGGGGGGATTGCTTTTAAGAGGGTGCCACTGGCGTGTGCCCGCACGTCATTTTGAAGCGTACGGGGCACAAGTGGATGCTCCGTAGAATACACAATGAGTAGTACTGGGAGGAAATGTGGAGCATGTTCAGCATAGAATAAAAGTACGGGAGCTTCTGGCACCTGATGTGCCTTGAGAATGGAAGGTTCCCAGTCTATGGCGAGGTAACCAAAAGTTGGTGCCGCGATGACAGGAAGAAGATGCCATGTGCCAAAGTTGAATTTGAATATGAGTGTCCAGTATATAGGTATCTCCTCAGGTCATAGGACGGTAGCCGCTTGGTAGGTGCACCTCATGAGAGCCCCGGTCAGATGTAAGCCGGGAGCAGAGATGGTCTCCGGAACACTTTCGCGGAAGATATTTTGTTCCGTAATTAGGTCTAGAGTTGCTCTAGTTGGGGGCGTCACGGCAGTCTGACTAAACGACGACGCTGAGACCAAAAGAACGGAGTCGGATGCCGTCTCACGGTGCAGTGCGATCATATCGTAGCTCCCACGTGTCACTTGCATTTGGTGATTTTCAGGAGAAACGCTAATCCCTCAATGTGACTGTTGCCCAGCGTCACCATAGCATCAAGTGCCACGTAAATTTCCCCGCCCGAGGGCATATCGTAATAACCGACAACAACATCACAATGGGTCAGATCGCCCTGACGAGTCGAGTGCCAAAAATAATGCTATGACTATGATCCTCCTTCCAGCCTCGACGTTTGTATGCGTGATTTACATACAAGGAGGCTTTCTCAAGAGGCCTTAACGAGCTGCGGCACGAAATTGGACAGCGTACAGTCAGAGGACCGCGCATGAGGGACGATAAATAAGAAGACAGGAAGAAAATCGGGGTAGGCTTGTAGTGGGATGTGATATCTATGAGCAACAGCTCGGGGCTTGCACAGCGGCTGGCTGATTAACCCTCACAGAGTCGGGCGCTGAGGAAGGAACTGCACCGGCAGCATCAGCTTGGGAGTCGATGAGGCGGGCTTTGATATCGCTATACAGCAAAAAAAGGGATGAGGAAAGCACACCTGGAGAAATGAGGGAGCGAAGACATACCGCGCGAGAGTAAAGAAAGCATCTTCGACTCCGTCGTTATTCTTCGCAGAAGTCTCGATAAACTTGATTCCGAGTTCTTCAGCAAGCTCACGTCCATTCTCCTCTGAAACAGCTCTCTTTTCCGTCCAATCAGATTTGTTGCCAATAAGAATCTTGTTAACGCCCTCTGAAGCATGCTGCTCGATATTCGCGTGCCAAGTGCGGATGTCTAGGATACGAGTCAGATGGACCGGGATTCAAGTAGAAGAACAGATAGAGGGCGTACTATTGAATGATCGATCGTCAGTTACATCATATACGAGCAAAATACCCATGGCACCGCGGTAATAGGCGGTGGTAATTGTGCGGAAGCGCTCTTGACCCGCGGTATCCCACTGAGGAGGAGATGGGCATAATGCTGTAAGTTAACGGAAAATATAGGAGGGGAGAAAGGCATACGATTTGTAGCTTTATTCGCTTGCCATCAAGCTCGATCGTACGAATCTTGAAGTCTATGCCAATGGTGGTAATGAAGGAGGGCGTCCACGCATCGTCGCAGAACCTCAGCAACAGACAAGACTTTCCGACACCTATCAGGATTAAGAGTCAAACACTTCTCGGAAGATCTTAACGATAAGAGATACCCGAGTCACCAATAAGCAGGAGCTAGTTCCTACAAGTTAGACATTTCCCATGCACATTGGAAAAGTGACATACTTTGATGAGAAAATCGTAATGAGGGGGAGGCATTGTACTCTGGACAGGATCAGGGTGGAAAAAATGAAAGAATAAAAAGTAGGAAGAAAGAAAAGGATAATGCTAGTGGGGGCGACAAGCAAAGGCCTTGAGACGTCTTGACACCCGCAGCTATTCCACTAATTGTTACGTCAGCAAATTAACCTAAATTGCCATAAGACGCAATTTTTTTCCGCATCCGCATACCGCATACATATAGACATGGACCCGCAACATACCCCCAAAAGAGATAGAAAACGCAAAGATAGAAGTAGCGATGTCTCTGGTAATATAGAAGAAATAGAGTCAAGCAAAAAGATACGCAAGGCGAAAAAGAGAGAAAAAGGTAGTTTACCCCGTGTCGACTCGCTTTTGAGATCACTAACCTGCGCATACAGGAGCAGATGTAAAAAAAGGCAGCGGCAAAAAGAACACAATTGTTGTGGATACAGACGGTGCATCCGTCACACCAGGTGCGTGTCAGGCTTCTTTCTCAGCCTCATCTTTTGACTCGTAATGCAGCACCACACTCTGAGCTTAAGGTGAAGAAAAGGAAGAAAGAAAAGAAGAGCAAGGAAGGTACTGATCCTGGTCTCAATGGTGTCGTAGAGCCCCCAAAGCGAAAGAAGGAAAAGCGAAAACGCGATCAAGTTTCGGATACTGCTGTCCCTCCAACGTCACCCAAACGACCTCGCGTGACCATCTCAGCCGACGAAGCGGAAGCCTATCTCAGAGCGCACAATATCAGCGTGCACCTACCGCCTGACGTTCCGGCCCTGATCCCCATTACTTCCTTTAACGCCCTCCCTATCCCAGATCTCCTCCACGGCGCATTTTCTGGTTTCAAAGAACCTACTCCGATTCAAGCTTGCGCTTGGCCTGTCGCGCTCTCTGGGAAGGACGTTGTCGGTATCGCCGAGACGGGCAGCGGGAAGACCCTAGCCTTTGGGATCCCGGCCCTCGCCCGGCTCCTCTCCTCCTCCAGCGGCAAAGAAAACCAAACGACCCCGCGCGCTCTCGTCATCGCACCGACGCGTGAGCTCGCGCTTCAGACCTACGATGCACTCTCGGCGTTGAAAGCTGTGCAATGTGCTGCCGTGTTCGGTGGCGTCGACAAGACGCAGCAGGTGCGAGCCATCAAGGGGGCGCAAATCGTGGTCGGTACACCGGGACGCGTGCTAGATCTTATACGTGACGACGCCCTTGCGCTAGGGGGAGTGGAATATCTCGTGCTAGACGAGGCGGATCGCATGCTAGATAAAGGTTTTGAGAACGACATACGTACTATCATTGGGTACGCGAAGGAGGGCGCCGCGCGGCAGACCTTAATGTGTACGTCTAGTCATCCCATTTGCTTATTCAGGTACTGACATCGAGCCATGGAGGACAGTTAGCGCCACATGGCCTGAGGCAGTGCGCCGGCTGGCAAATTCTTACTTGCGTGATCCGGTGCGGATCACGGTGGGGAGCGACGACTTGACAGCGAATAGCCGCGTTGCGCAGGGTGCGTTACTCGCTGTTCCGTGTGGCTTATAGCCACCGGCTTACACATTGCAGAGATTGAAGTGTTTGACGACGAGCGGGAAAAGGAGTAAGTGTCCTTTCTCCTAGTATGATAGGCATGCTCGGTTGACTAGCAATCGCAGTCAACGTCTATTCACGCATCTAAGGAGACTCATGCCAGCGAAAAAGGGTGGCGATCACCAAGCTAGGATTCTGGTGTTTGTACTCTACAAAAAAGAGGCAGCTCGAGTCGAGAATACGTTGCGGAGGGCGGGATACGCAGTTGACGCGCTGCACGGGGATATGACACAGCATGCTCGGTTGGATGCGTTAAATCGATTCCGGGACGGTAAAACGCGATTACTGGTCGCAACGGATGTTGCCGCCCGTGGATTAGATATTCCGGATGTCAGCTGTGTACTCAATTACAGCTTCCCGCTGACCGTTGAGGACTACGTGCACCGGATCGGCCGAACGGGTGAGTTGTATTCCTATTTTTAGTATGATGGTGGATGCTGACAGAAAAATGGGTGGTGGTGATAGGACGGGGTGGGAAAGCTGGCCGGAGCATTACATTCTTCACCGGAGGCAATCACGAGCGCAGCTTGGCAGGCGAATTGGCGCGGGTAATGAGAGAGAGCGGAGTGGATGTGACGGCGTTGAGTAAGAAATTCTCAATGACGATCAAGAAGAAGGTACATAGTGTGTATGGGGCATTCTTTCGAGAGGATGTAGACATGACGGCAGTGCCCAAGAGGATCGTATTTAATGACTAAAAGACAACTCGTGATGCTGTGACCGTATCTTATCGAATCGTGTACTATAAAGAAAGGCCGACTCGGGCCTCACCCTTATACGCACTATTACGCTTCGCCTCACTTTCATTTCACGTCTACTGCCTCCCACCGGCCATGATGGGTCTTTTCAAAGGGAGGCCACGAGGCCCTTCCTCTGCCGAAGATAAAGTACCAGAAGACACAAATCCCGACGATACTTCCATCTTGTTCGTCCCCTCAGCCCCATTCTAGTTTCTCCTTACACATGCCCTCTCAACATCATCCTAATAACAGAGACGATGATCAAGGTTCCATCATATTATCTCTCATCCAACAACTCAGGTGCGTCCCCGACGGGGACCCCCAACTTGACATCGTCCCCAGTAATTCACCGGCAATCCCTACAGAGTCGGCATGGACCTCTCAAAGGTCACATTTCCAACTTTCGTCCTCGAGCCTAGAAGTATGCTCGAGCGAATAACAGATTTCATGGCCCATCCCGACCTTGTCTTTGGGTGAGTTTGCCATCCGCGCAAACTCCCAGCACCGCAGCAGCCGCAGCTCTCTTAAGCGACCGACCATCGCGCTGCGTTTCCTCGTGTTCATCCCACCGCTCTCCAAGAACTACTACTTATCCCCATTTCATCCGCAGCGTTGAACAGTGCGATGAACCTGAAGAACGTTTTATCCGCGTGCTCCAATTTTTTCTTGCAGGTTGGCACCTCAAAGCAAAGGGCGTCAAGAAGCCGTGCGTGCTTTGGTTTAATCCCCCCTCTCCCCGCTACAACGTCTTGTTGTTTATACAGATATAACCCCGTCTTGGGTGAATTCTTCCGATGTCGCTACGACTATCCAAACGGGACACAAGGGTTTTACATTGCGGAACAAGGTGCGATTTCATTTCCCCCCCACCCGTTCTTGTCCGACAAAAAAACCCCGTCCCGTCTCTCCTTCATTTCCTAATCTCTTTCATTTTACTTTATTTCTTTCTGGCAGTTTCGCACCATCCACCTATATCCGCATATTATTACGTCTCGCCCGCGAATAAGGTCTGTATCGTCGGTGAGCTCCGACCAAAGTCCAAGTTCCTCGGCAACTCGGTCTCGACGATAATGGAGGGCGAGAGCCGCATCAAGTTCATGGGTCGCCCGGAAGATGGGGGTAATTGCGTTTACCCCATCGCCCACGGTGGCTGAGGCCGCTTACTGATACATTCCACCCCATCTACCCGTCCCCCTTCCCTCCCTCCCCGCAGAATACATGATAACATTGCCCAACGTGTATGCCCGCGGCATCCTCTTTGGTAAGATGGTGCTAGAACTCGGTGATATGTCTGCCGCGCGCAACCACACACTCGATATACATGCCGACATCGAATTCAAGACCAAGGGCTTTTTCTCCGGTACTTACAACGTCATTGCCGGTCGTGTGAAACGTGGCTTGACCGAGCTTGGTGAAGTCAATGGAAAGTGGAATGCACTGATGGAATTCAAGTCTGCCAAGGTGTGTGCGTAACAAATATAACCGTCTTGACACTCTCCACTGATTATGGCCAATTTGGAACCCTCATCACCCCTTCACCCCCTTCCCGTTTTTTGTGCGTGTGTTATTTCTTTTTTTAAAGACTGGTGAGAAGCGCACACTATTTGACGTAAACAAGCAAGGTGGCGACATCGTGCCCAAATGGGTCGCTCCACTAGACGAGCAAGAACCTTACGAGAGTCGTAGACTATGGCGAGATTTGACCAACGCCATCATCTCCAAAGATATGGAATCAGCCACAGAGGCCAAAGCAGCCGTAGAGAACGCACAACGCGAACTTCGAGCGACAGGTGTACATCGTACAGCACGCTTTTTTGAAATGCGTGATAATCATTGGGTACCTTGCATTCAGTACGTATCCCCCCCCCCTACCCCCCGGCTTTTTGCATGTTTTAACCTAACCTAACCTTGTCAATCCTTTATAAGGCTCCCGCAAGACCCACAAGAGGCCACAGAGGCAGTACAGGCATGGATGTGGTCTAGGTCCAGCCCGTCCCGAGGCAGTCGCGAATCAAGCCCCTGAGCAATCGAGCGGTTTGCTCTCGACGACATTGACAAATGGCCTCAAAGTTCCTGGGGGGGTAGTACTGTACAGTAGTAGCCAAAGCAAAAAAAAAAAAAGAAATTTAACTTTTTTTTTTTTTTGCTATTTTTTTTTTCTTCTCACAAACAAGCTACTAATTTCCGTCCGTTGGGAACAACAACAACAACCACCCGCCATTTACTTTCTCTTTCTCTTTTCTCTATCTCCTCTGTACACACACCTCCCTCTTACATGTAATTGCCATTCAATCCGAGAATTTTTTCCCCCGCTTTCTCGTTATGGGTGAGATTTTAGTATTATTAACAAAAAGAAAAAAAAGACAGGGGGAGTTTGCTTCAAAGTCAAAAACGAGAGCTAGGATTCTACATGCCAGTGAGGGTATGCATATGAGTTGGGAAGGAAGGAAGGAAGGGGTGGGGAGGATGCTTTAACCGCCCGTAACTAATGGTAATGGGCGGCTGTTGTATCAGTATCAGTTGATAGTAGGAGGATCCATATATGAAACCAA
>QFDX01001732.1:391-21499 GCA_003315875.1 Lactifluus piperatus
CTTTCTGTGCAGATAAGGTGCAGATTGAGATAAATTGGTGATGCAAGTACGAGATTCCGCCATCTTTGACATATTTGCACAAGCACATACCACGGGGACTGATTCGTGTCCAATGGCAGGTACATTTGATCCTCTTGGCAGAAATAGAAGATAATTAGGAGGACATCATCTGGGAGCGCTCCAATCGTGACAGGGCCCGGGCCACACACAGAAGCGATCGTTGTGACCACTATGCTATCCTTCCTTTTGTGTGCCTGATTCCTTCTGGTAGCCTTCGACACCTTTTTCCGCATTGCAGATCCTATAACCTGGGGTAAGGGGGATGAAGGTGATGGCAGGCAATACTGATAATACTATTGCTTGGTTACTAGTAGGACTCGGAGATTATTAACGGATCTTCGAGTAAGCTGATAAGAAATTATTTAGTACAAAGCTAGAGGGTTCTACAACTGGAGCCACTGAGGGCTCTCTACGTACTTATCAGAGTTTGTCAAACAGTAGCAGTGATAATTCGACGACGGGCGATGGGAGTTGGGGCTTGCCAGGCTCGCTAATTGGCTAACCCCTGACAGGCCTGACCCTGGTGCCCTGAGTGGCCTGAGCGCTGAGCGCTGAGCGTTTTGAACGTTCGTGCCTACTGTAATTATCGCGCCTCCGCGGCGTTAAGGAAAACAATGCACTGCTCGTTACGAGTAACTCCATGGCCACGGTACTAGTGGAGCGTCATCACCTTTTGGACCGTCAACACTATCGCCGCTCCCTTGCTCTCTGCTGCGACACGGGCAGTCAAACCAAAGCTGTACGTATATCGACCACTTTCTCCCAGTTTCTCTCCATCTCTCCATAATGCTGACCTTTAGGGTCCAGATACGAGACTGCCTATGTGGTATGGCAGGAATCACAGCTCGTCGTAGACCGGGGACCGTGTACGCCGCTTTCCGCCTTTTTTGTTATGCTCTTGAACCAACTGATTACTATAGATGAAAGCGCCGAAGCAGCGCTCGTAACAGCAGCCCACAAGGAACTGGCTTATCTCGAGCAGTTCGGTCAGCCGCTCTTGCCGTTCCGCCGCGAAAAGAGGGAAAGCTACCAGTACCAGGAGCAGTCGCCGTCTGCCCACATCGAGAACTTGAAGCGCTATCTATTCATCGCCACCGTCGCTCTTCCCTAGGGACCCTGCCCTCGGTCATTTCTGCATCCGCCATCCAGACCTCCACCAGGGCAATATCGTCGTTCGGAGGTCGTCAGCCTGCTCGACTGGCAACACGCCTCCATCCTGCCCCCGTCTCTTCTTGTCGGCGTACCCCAACGCTTCCAGAACCACGATGATCCTGTCTCGTAATCTATGACGCCGCCTTCGCTACCGAAGAACTTCGACGAGTTAGAAGGAACCGAGCAAACCGGAGCGAAGGAAGTCGAGTCTACCATTGCTGCCTTGTCAATTACCGCTACGTCACGAACACGGAGGAGTACAACAAGCCCCTTTACAATGCCCTAACGGACCACATATACGTGCTCCTCAGCACCCTCTCCAACCACGCCGGTAACCCGTGGGAGGGCGAGACTCGAGCTGAAAGTTGCGCTCGAATAAGCAACGGAAAGCTGGGAGACGCCTACGGGGGGAGGTGCGCCGTGTCTAGTCGTGTTCGACACTGAGGACGCACGCGAGACTACAGAGTTGAATGAAGTACAGGAAAGAGCAGACAAGCTTTTTGAGGTGTGGCAGAACACAGATGAATACACACGACTTGGATTACTGTAGTAGTTCTTTAATACAAGAAGGCTTGTAGCTAAGGTGGGCACCGCAGGAGAAGTGTACTAAGAAATGAAGGCATGAGGACCAAGTGTAAACATACCATGGCTGAGGTGGCATTGCATCCGAGTCATGCATTCTCAGCGCTCATCTATGATCTACAAGTGGAAAGATAGTTATTTAACGATGAAAATGGAATCTGAATTTCAGATGACGCACAGTTGGGTTGTCAATGTACAGTGGGCCAGCTGTGCCGGCTTGCCTGTTTGCAAGCCAAATTGGCATCTCCTGCCGCAACAATGCCACACCCGGGCCCTGTTGCATCAATGCCGCATCCCGCTGCATCAATGCCACATCCCGCTGCATCAATGCCACATCCCGCTGCATCAATGCCACATCCCGCTGCATCAATGCCACATCCCGCCGTATCGATGCCACATCCTTTGCAATTTTCTGCAGGGCTGCATTCAAGCTTGCAAGCCAAGCTGGAACAACATTGGCACCAGGTGCATTTGCAAATATTATGGCAGTCCTACAAGATTCTGGGGATTCTGCGGCCACATTAGGTTGCCTCACAGCTGTATCAAAATTCAGATTAAGAGATGATGAATTTGAATATGCTGACCCTGAGGCGCAGTGAGCCTGTCAACATAGGCTTTCGTATTGGCAATATCGATAAAAGTGGGAGGGTCTGCAGGAATACAGGGGAGCAGAACCCCAGCACTATTGGGGGGCGGTGAGAGCCCAGCCATAGTAATAGAGGTAATAGAGTAAAGATAAGATAAGGATACTGTCTCTAAGTACGCAAAAATGCAGCCCTTATATACGTCACTATTATGGACCCTAATGTGTGGATGCAATGGAGCATGACTCATGTGCCCCTAGGATGCTAACAGCGTGCAACAGACCCGAACACTCGCTGCACAAAGGCCTTGAGGAACGGCCGCTGTTCTGCAATCCGATTCTTACCCTAAGCAGATGTATGGAGTTTAGGCGCGCTCTGGTCTGGAGCCTGAGAGGTGTTGCCGCGTTTCCGAGCCGAAGACTCAAGACGAGACGATGACCTTTTCAAGCTCGAAAAGGTCCACCGTCTTGTCTTGTCCAAGCGGTAGTTTTGCGCTGATGCTTCAATGCTTGTGGCAAACAGCAACTCACGCGACGCAAAGCGGTCAAGACACGTCTACGGCTGCGTGTCAAGAAGCATCTCCAGGTCACGTGCTATTCTGTTCTCTGTGCAACGACGACGCCCACCGAGTGGGGGGACCACTGCCAGTTCCATTTAGACTCCAACCCGCAGACGCAGTGCAACCCCTTCTCCTACGACAAGTGCATCGCATCTCCCTTCTGACCCTGGTGTCTGGGCGACCTGAGCATGGACGCCACCACGCGTATGCGGCAATGCACGCAGAGCAAATTAGTGAGCTTCTCGTCAATGAGAAGGGCCTCACATCCCATTTGGACTGGGAGGAGCGGGCTGCGTGGTTATGGTTGGGCTTATCATCAGCAACTGTCGCTACCTGTAGTATATATAGATCCTGAAAAAGATTATTAGTCAGTTCATAAAAACAAGAAAAGACACTTTGGGACTTCTGAACTATGAAACACGATCTTTCAAAGACACTCATTGGTGGTAAGATGAGTACAAACACTAGTATAGGCTAGTCGTATATAATGCCCTGTGATAAGTTCCGATCTGTACTCGAGCTGGACGTTAGGTCCAAAAAATAAATAAAAGACGTCATGACGAATGGATCCGTCTCCTAGTCGTCATACTTATAGTCAGCAATAACTGAAGGGGGCGTTACCAGCCATTTTACGTGATAGGGTAAAACCCTGTCTCACCAATGATCCCGCACGCTGCACGAGGTCCTGAATTTCCACTGATGGGTGATTACGGGTTATGTCCATGCCCCAACTCGTCAGTTCCCTAGATTATGCATTAGAAAATAAGCACGGGGAATCGGTGAAATGGGGTGCCCATCCAGTAGCCCTATTCTCTGAATAGATGTGAGATTAGTGCCGATGTAGGTGGTGGGCCCTGAACGACCTGAACGATTAGCAGTCAAACACGCCGTGTCTATGGGACAGGAATCTGCATCCACGTAGAGAGATTTGAAGATTGCAAGCAACAGATCAGTGATGAAAAATTGTACGGTTTTTGCAGTGGTATGGACCACTAGGCAACAATAAAAAAAAATGAGACTGCAAAGCATGATGGGCTTCGATTCATTTCTGCACCCGCCATCCAGACCTCCACCAGAGCAATATCGTCGTTCGGAAGTCGTCAGCCTGCTCGACTGGCAACACGCCTCCAGAACCACGATGATCCTGTCTCACAATATATGATGCCGCCTTCGCTACCGGAGAATTTTGACGAGTTAGAAGGAACCGAGCGAACCGCAGCGAAGGAAGTCTACCATCGCCGCCTTGTCAATTACCACTAGGTCACGAACACGGAGGAGTACAACAAGCCCCATTACGATGTCTTGACGGACCGCATATGCCCGCCTCTCCAACCACGCCGGTAACCCGTGGGATGGCGAGACTCGAGCTGAAAGTTGCGCTCATATAAGCAGCGGAGAATTGGGAGACGCCTACGGGGGGAGGTGCGCCGTGTCTAGTCGTGTTCGACATTGAGGGCGCACGCGAGACGATAGAGTTGAATGAAGTACAGGAAGAGCAGACAAGTTTTTTGAGATGTGGCAGAACTTGCTCGGCCTCGGGCTGAGGAGGGCTGGCCCAGCTAGGGGCCCACCCAGAACTACGAGAAGGCCGTGGCACTCTGCAAGCGGATGAAGGACGGGCGGAGATCATGGTGCACTGGCTGGGACTCGGACGACATGGACGAAGGTAAATATATTGCGTGGTTTTGCTTATTTCCGCTGTTGTACTTATTTCCTGAGATAATATTAGTAGGAGACTTCTTTGAAGAGGAGGAACCTGTCGGAGTCCTCCGCTGTCCTTTGGCTCTGGCATATTCATTTCTGATCACGATCACACATACTTTGTAATCATTTGCACTGGTTGTAGCACTATGCCACCGTTCGTAGGAATCGTAGCCTATAACATATGGCATAACATAAGGCAGAATAAATGTACTGTACATGGTGCATGAGCAACTTTTGTCTCCACTTATAATAATGACCTCTCGACGCAGGAGCTGCCCTCTAAAAGAAGAAAAAACAAACAAGACACGGTGGCACACATGGAGGCATATCGCAACCCCTGATTCGGTCCGTCGGATCAGCAGCAAGCGCCATCAATCAGGTTTCCGTTTTTCCGCCCCTTGACATTGCTGTTGGATTGTGCAGCGGGGCTTGATTTCCAGCTTGAGTGTTTTCAGGATGGAACAGTCGCCGCAAAAAAGCCAAATCGGTTGCAATCTGCTGCAGTGTTGCAATGAGGTTTGTGACCCAAGGTGGAGCGACATAAGCATCAGGGGGGTGTGCAGATATGACTGCAGCTTCTGCAGCGCCAATTTCGCCATCTGTGGCTGAATTGGGTTGTCGTGCGACTATTATCAAAATTCAGCAATAAAGCACCAACACATTTTGAAGGCTTACACTTAGAGGAAGTAAGTCGGTCCACATATCCTTTCGCATTTGCAATGTCCTGTAGTGTGGGAGGGTTTTCTGGAATAGGAGGCAGGGAAACCCCAGCTCCGTTGGGGGGTGGTACAAGCATAGCGATGTGATAGGAATGGTAGGTATGGTGTGTAAGCAAAGATAAGGAAAAGGAGTCTTTAAGTATGCGAAAATGCAGTCCTTATATATGTCATTATTTAAGGGAACAACATGTGAAAGCGTATGTGATATGTGATATGTACATGACGCGCACTATGACATTACTATATTTTATAATTTACCCCTCACCCGCACCTCTACTCCTGCCACCCTATTTCTGAGGTTTCATGTAATGTGGGCCCGACTAACGTGAACGCCATAAAGACAACCCTTGGGACTTTTGAAACACGATCATTCAAGGACATTCATTGGCGGTAAGCTGAGTACAAATCACTAGTATAGGCTAGTCGTATATAATGACCTGTGATACGTTATGATCTGTACCCGAGTCGGACGTTAGGGGACTCCAAAAAAATAAATAAAAGATGTCATGATGATTGGAGCCATCTCCTATTCGTTATCCTTGTAGTCGGCAATACCTGAAGGGGGCGTTAACAGTCATTTTACGTGATAGTGTAAAAGCATGTCTCACCAATGATCCCGCACGCTGCACGAGGTCCTGAATTTCCATTGATGGGAGATTCCGGGCTATGTCCATGCCCCAGGTCGTCAGTTCCCTAGATTATGAGAAAATAAGCACGGGGAATCGGAGAGATGGGGGGTGTATCGATCAAAACCCACAGCGTGCAGTACGATCGCTCGGCTACGGAACAGATGGTAAGTCGTTGAAGTGTGGTAATGTAAGACCAAGCATATAATTACCCAACGATGCTGTGGGGCCCATTGAGAGTCATCAAGTCATTCTTCAGTGTGAACTTGGCCACCCCATCTTCATTGCTGTGGATATTCCCAAGGTCTCCCACATGTCGATCTTTCGCCGTGAGATCACCGTGAGTCTTATTGAACGGGTTGAAGTGGGGGCCAGTGGACTCGCATCCGTTCGTAAAATCTCCGAATTGGCTGGGAGCGAGTCAAATAAGTACGAAAGTCAGAAGGAAAAGGCGGCTTCGGAAGAAAATGCCCGGGGTGAGCTTACTGCACATGGATACCACGGCTTGCCGACGGGTCGAGCGATGTGAGGCTTCCTGTGATGATTACGGGAGCATGGAGCGAGGACTGCTCGAAGGATACAGTTCCTATAACAGCACTAGAATTCCCGATGAGGACAGCAACTGCCTAACAATTCCAACGAATAAACTTCGAGCAACTGTGACGTTCGTAGAACGTACCTTGTGAGTGAATGGTTTCTTATGCTTTGGATGAGTAGACGCAGACGCAGACTGTGGGAATGCAACGAAGGCAAGAGCCACCAGTAGAACGCTATAAAATACAAAAGTGTGAAGAGATGACGATGTACGGTGAGAACGCATCGTGGTGATGTTGGGGAAATTTGAAGAGTGGTGCAGCGTGCAGCGTGCAGCCCAGGTTTATAAAGACTTTCACTGGCAAGCTTTCTGTGGATACGAGTCAAAACTTATCACGTTCGATCATAAGTTTTTGCATCGATATTTTGCGCCTTCGTTGCGTGTGCGCGACCGAGATCCCAATGAGTCGCTCCTTCAAGCTCGTTCCCCTCATTCATTGTCATGACGGTGCTCTATGTCAACATGGCAAGTTTGTTGGCCCCCCGAAAAAAAAAAAAAGTAGTGGAAGCGACCTCACTCCGAGTGAGCGAGTATTTCACCCATAGCTACACGATATCGGTGTCAATAAAGCGCAGGACCAGGGTTGTGTTTCTCCGCGTCGTGGGGTAAGGATAGGACAAGCAATGGCAAATAAAAACATGACTCTAGCTTTGGCGGCGTCTCGGTATGACGACAAGATGAGATATTAGAGCAAGTCCCCTGTCGTTGAAAACTTGTGAACGCGAGCAGCTCGGGCTCAGTCTGTCCATGGTTACCAATACAAAGAGAGGTGGTGGTTTGTTCGGTCCCTCGTTATGGTTCTCGGAACCGATGGAACGAGGGGTCGGAGCGCCCAAGTTCGATCACCTTTCCCCAGCCCTCAGTTGGCCTCCTCTGCACTTTCACTACACTCTGCGCCAGAAACAGCTCTAATTCACCACAAGTTATTGTTCTACAGCTTCAAATGACTTGTCCTTATGGGCAATTCCTCCTCGGGTTGGATCCTCGGCGATGGCATGGGTATTGATGTTGCGACAAGACGTGCGAGTCATGGCAACTAGTTTACCAAAGGATCCAGGAGTTAGGAAAGATGGAGGAGGAGTGGGAAGACCAGCAACTTTTACTTCAGCGCTACGTCCCACAACGGGCTCCAGATGTCCCATCGGGTTTCGCTTGGCTCGTGGTGGTTCAACATCCCTCATTAATGTACATAGGGTCCAAGTGCGGCGTAGAGAATTTTTCAACCCATTCCCTATGATGGATCTCAAAGACAGACAACAAGTCATCACCAATCCCACGGCTATGTTGCATCCCATCGTGGGTCAATGCAGGGTATACAACTTTGTTTTTTTGTGGGCCACACTCATCTTGGTCCCTCCGCGCGCCGCTACGACCCCTAACAACGACATTTTCTAGTATAGCAAAGGGGGCTCGTCTCTCGAGTTCCTGGTCCTGTTTGTACTCTTTTTTTCGTCCAGGCTGGGATGCCGCCCAGGAGTTGAATAGCACTGTACCAGTCAATACTCAGGACACAAAGACGGTCATCAAAAGCATTTCCGGCAGCGTTGTGAACAGAGACTAATCAAATCGGACAAATGCCGTGGTAAGATACTACGGCGCATGGAGTGTTTCATAGAAAATGCGACAAGAAGACATAACCGCCTGATCTCCCTAGAGAAACCCAGAAATACCTGCAAGGGACATTATCAAACAGTTTGCCAGATCTTTATCGTGTCTCACCAATAACCCCGCACGCTAAGCGTGCTCCAGCATTTCCTGTCCTGAGAGACTCCTTATTGCCCCCAAGGCCCAAATCATCCGTCCCCTAGAAAGACCTCAGGTCAGGCGTGGGAACGATTGCAGTAGATGAATGGAAACCCACAGCGTGCACAACAACTGTTCGGCTACGGAACAAATGGTGAATGTAACAGTGTCAGATGGCATGCGGTTAATTACCCAATGATGCTCTGAGGCCCGTTGAGAGAGATCAAATTGTCTGTAAATTTGAAATTGGCTGCCCCCGTGTTGTCACTTTCGATGTTCCCAAGGTCCCCCACATGTCGCACTGATGCCGTGCGATCACCATGATTCTTATTGAATGGGTTGAAGTGGGCCCCGGCTGAGGTGCACCCATTTGTAGTATCTCCGAGTTGGCTGGAGCGATTCAAGTGAGGGGGGCGAAGGATGAAAAAATCGGTGAACGAAGCTTGGGATTTTGGTATTGCCAATCAACTCACTGGATATGGAAACCATGTTTGCCAGAAGGAAGGACCGACGTGAGATTTCCCGTGACGTTGACGGGGCCATCTTTTGAGGACTGCTCAAAGATGACAGTACCAATCACGGCAGAATTCCCTGAGAGGACGGCAACTGCCTAAGGATCCCTATGAGTTGAATTCTTGAGAAAACAGGATGGCTCGTAACACGGACCTTGTTGATAACTGGTTCCGCCACTGGCAAGGAACCAAACCCAGACCAAAGATAGAATACAACAAGAGCGAAAGTGAGGACACTAGCGAATACAAGATTGCGCACAGACGACGACTTGCGATGATGATGATCCATCGTGGCAGTCCTTGGGTAACCAGAGTGGCGCAACTGAGGAGCGTGCCACTGATACACTCATCAAACCGAATAGAGGATAGTACAAAATGCCCAGGTTCTATTTCATGCAACATCACGTGACCACTGATGGACACAAGAGTTGTCAGTGCCGTGCCGTCATTGCCAGTGCCGTCATACCGGGGGTGGGGCTGAAGATGACTCATCATCTCGGGGATCTTCTGTCGATGCCGTCGAAGAGCATCTGCTCATGATTGTTCCGAAACGCCGTAATGACAAACCCTATCGACCCTTGTGAGATCATATATATCTGTGGGACGCGCGTGTGTCGCCTATCGTACAATTGAAATGCCGGAATTTTACCAGAACAGTCAGTACAGATTGCATGCACGGAGGCCACCCACAGCGCAGTTTTCAACCAAGTACTCCCACGCCTGAGATTGTCTCGAGACTACTGTCAGGATGTCAAATTCTCAAGTGCAGGCTCTAGTGCATGCATGTGATCGTTACAGTGAGTACCGGGTGGGATAAAAAGCGTCTTTAGCCGGTAGGGTATACGTATTGATTGTCATCTACCGGCTATGGCGGGGTTCGTGAGATTCCGGTTGGGAAGATAGTAAGCTATTAACATGATTAACATAGTCGACGACTTTTACATAGCTTGGCAAATGTTGTACAATTGCTCCTACAGGAGTAAAGTTTCATTGCTTTGCAATCATAGTCTTGATCATCCACCTATCTGACACACCTCAGCCTCGGATTGTCTCATTTCGTCGTCATTTACCAAATCATGCTGCAAGATGTCCTGTATAATAAACAGCAGCGAAAACATCCAGTTAGAGCACTGAACCATTTATTCCATTCATCATGACTCTCGTTCTCGTACGTTGAACCGATACACTTTACGTTTGGCTCGATCTCAGAGACTTATCAGGTTACTGGTGCATCTGGCTTTGTTGGCTCTCACGTTGTTGAGCAGCTCTTGCAGGAGGGCTATTCTGTTCGAGGGTACGACTTTCACACCTCTAGTCCCATCCCCTTACTTACCCGTCGTTCGTTGTCAGGGCTGTGCGTAGCCACAACGTCTCGCGCGTCAGGAAGAGTTACGAATCATTTGGCGACAAGTTTACCACTACCACAATTGACGACCTGTCCACGTCTGACCTGTCCGAAGCCGTGAAAGGTCTGTGATGATGCTGCTCCTGCCCCTCAAATTTTCATAGGTTGAGTCAACATATCTTGGTTGGTTTTTTAGACGTCAACGCTATCATCCACGTCGCGTCCCCGCTCGCCCACAGCGCTTCGCCGCAAGTCGTCCTTAATGTCCGTAGTCATCATGATTTTCAGACCCTTGCACTGTCGTTAATGGCGTTCTAGACCGCCGTATCTGGCACCACGCGAATCCTCGATGCTGCTCTCGCCGCCGGTGTGAAGAAGCTCGTCATAACCTCGAGCATAGCGGGACTTGTCTCCGTCGACGATTTATTCAAAGAAGGGACCACAGTCAACGAGAATAGTAAGTAATTACCCCGCCCTCCCGTTCCTTTCAACGACAAGCTGAACCCCACGCCCTGTATTCCCCGGCAAAAAAAAAAGGTTACAACACCCAAACGGCCGAAGAAGCTCTCGCACCCGGTGCGTCAGGCTTCCTAGTCTACTCCATCTCCAAGAGCCTAGCCGATCACGCCGTGCGCGATTTCAAACGTGTCCACCCCGAATTCGATATCACCACAATTCACCCATCCTACATCTATGGTCCTCTAGGCCACGGTCAAGTCTACAGCTCAGTCGCCACAGGTACCAACCGGTACGTTTACGCCCTCTTAACTGGCGAGCCCGATCGACCGATAGGCGGGTACGATCCGGCTGTGCGCGGGCCGCCTATGAACGTTGATGTTCGGGACGTGGCGCGTGCACACGTTTTGGCACTCAAGGATTCCCAGTCATCGTCATCGTCGAGTTCGGATACGCCCAAGCGATACATTTTGTCTTCGAGCACGTTCACGTGGAAGGAAGCTATCGAGCTTCTTGTCGAGGCGAGGCCAGAGCTGAAAGCACGTCTTCCGGTCATCACGGGTAAGGAAGCTGCAGTTGGGCGGTTCGGTACTCTGGATACCAGCGCTACGAGTGCCCAACTGGGGCTCAAGAATTATATCAGATGGCAAGATACAATCTTG
The DNA here is from genome assembly GCA_003315875.1 of Lactifluus piperatus. Lineage (NCBI taxonomy): Eukaryota > Fungi > Basidiomycota > Agaricomycetes > Russulales > Russulaceae > Lactifluus > Lactifluus piperatus. The sequence continues at coordinate 11,691 of QFDX01001732.1, forward strand.
GACACTGTTGACGATCTGCTACGCGTCGAGAAAGAGCTAGCTGCGCAATCGTAGCGGACGTACTCGTTCAGGCTCGGAGAATCGAAAGGAGGTCAGGGCTATTGAGATGAAAGGTTAAGAAACTTTGATTGGGTGTGCGACGACGCCTCGCGAAGGCAGTGCGTCAGTCTCGTGTTATACTGTTTACTTAGAATGCAAATATAACGAATGTGCCGTATGTATATTGGTCGTGCGCAATGCGTCGTGGGGTCGCAAAGACAGATTGAACACACCGATCAAGATAAGTTGGGGGATATTGCGAGCAGAGGTCGCTCATAGGGAAAAGAGCACCGATACACCTGTAAGAGTCTAGAATTGGAGCTGTACGTAAGTTCTTCTGCATGCGGCTTGCAGGGAACCAGCGCACTACCATTTATGTAACCGAGGGCGAATAAAACAGAGGTATTAGAAGAATAGATAGGTGGTGATGAAGACAAGTAGAGAGATAATGACAACAACTTGGAGCGGGACGCCCTCCGGCTGGAGCGAAGATTCCGTCGCATAAGTTACATCCGATTCGACGACGGTGCCATCGTCGCTTCGGGGAGACCGACTGCTACTATGACGCTGTCGGAGCACAGTCGGGCTCGTACCACTGCTGGCAACCGAGCTAGGGTCCGGGACAGCGGCGAGTAGCGAACGCAACCGTTGGATTTCCTCTTGAGCATCCTTGTATTTGGCAACATACTCCGGGCTGGGCTCCGAAGGGGGTGGGGGAGCGACGAGTGGGGCAGGGACAGGAGGAGGTTGTGATGGATGCACGTTGACATTGATCACACCCACGCCACCCGAGGGTTCTTCACGAGAGGGTTCCTCATCCTGCTGGCCTGAGTAATCGAGTGGCGTGGCGGGACGCTCGATAATTGTAGGGCCCAGGCCCAAGGGTTCACGGACGGAAATATGGTCACTGGAGGGGGGCCTAAGGCCCCTGACGGTGCGATACAACGGCTAAAAGGTGTTTAGATGTCGACAATGTCGATGCGCATATGCTTACATCGTCGTGAGCCACGCTACTTATCCTGGAATCCCGGGGGGGATGCTCATCTTCCTCTTCGAGCGGGTGGCCTTCTGGGGGAAGATAATTTACCTTTACTTTCTGAGAGTGAACCTTGCCCGTTTCCTCGCCCTCGGAAACATTCCACTGTGGCGTGAGAATAGGTATTCAGATATGGACGAGCTTATGGAGGAAAGGACACGTACGAGGTCATGGGGGGCGAGGTCAGTCTTCTCTGGGGGAATCAACATGCTCTGAATGAGGAACTTGTCTTTACATTTTGCATTGAGCGGGGGTTCCTCTTTCATCGCTTGGAGCATCACTTGGACATGTCGGTTAGCCCACCGTTTAAAGACATGAGAGGAGATATTGCACCTTGAACTTCGACCGTGTGACCAGGATCTACCTTTCCGGAGTTGGGGCGTACGCAGTAAAGCTAGGGGAGCAAGGTGAGAAGGAAAGATGAATGATAGGATAGAAGAGGGACCTTAGGGGCTGTTGTCTTGATTTTGAAAGATACAGGATCTGCATTGTGGTTTGTGATATTTAAAGAACGTTTCACGTTCTGGGTCAAAGGGCCTTTTAACAAAGGTAAGTGAGAAAAGAGGACATTCAAAGAAGGAGATGACGCACGATTAAAGCCAATTGAATTGCTGGGTTGAAGAGTGACGGACATTTTGAGTGTGGGATGTGAGCAAAGGGTGTTGTAGGCTACGGAGAAGCGAGGGAAAGCGGAAAGCGAGCAAAGGGAAAAGGCTAGGAAAGCTGACTAATGTCTAACTTTGGGGTCTCTTTGCGTCTTTGAGTTGAAAAGAACAGAACAGAACAGACAGAACAGAACAGAGTAAAGTCGTGTACACGGGTTCGGGCAACCTTTTCTATCTCATTCCCATCATCAAACACCATGGTTTCCTCGCGGTCGGCACGCGCATGCACAACTTATCGAAGACAAATCTAGGGTTTGCAAACATCATGGTCGCATCGCCTTATTACTTTGCCATGAGGCCAACTCTACTTTTAGTTCTTTCTCTTTACGCTGAGATGTGTCCCCCCGTGTAAACAAAGCAAATAAAGGAAACAAAAAAAAAAATTGAACCAGTTGTGTGAATTTCGTTGCCGAGAAACCGATTTTACACTCTCACACACACCACCCATCACTCACCATCATGTCCTGGAGACTGGGTAAAACCAAAAAAGCCACCCTCACCGCTGACCGTGACGACGTCGCGTCCACTCGTTCCATAACTCCAACTCCAAGCGACGCCAAACCCCGTTTTCGCACTGGCATCTTATCCATCCGCGTTCTATGGGCAGAAGACCTTTCTGTCCCTCACGATACAGCTATCCCCTCCGTTGTTCAGGCTGCCCTTTCGTCTCAACAGGCAAAGGTAGCTGCCTCCATTTCCCCAGCCAGCGTCTCCCAGTCTAGGCTCGCTGCCAGAGGCAAGCGCGATAGCGTGCAACGCACCCAATGCTGGTGGCTTCCATATATCGTCATGGAATTCGAGGTCAACCAAATCCTCATAACTCCCCTCGGCGGCGAGCTCAACAAGCCACTTTACATGTACCAGGCGCATTTGTAAGTATATTCTAACTCTTGACTACTACCTTGAAATCAATCAGTACACGTATTCGTTCCTTAGTGATGTATCCCGCAACTCGGAGATATCTCTGCAGTCCTATTTGCGCAAAGAGGAACCAAAGCGGGGCGCGGACGACGACATGGGCAATGACGTGTTCCTCGGAGGCATCAAGTTTACCCCAGACTTTGATAACGTGTCCACTCAAGATCACTGGTATGACCTCAACGGTGGTAGCGGAAGGATTCTCGTCGGCGTTTCTTTCAAGTCGAGTAGCGTGTGTACATATTATTGTTCATATCCCTTTCTTGCAATTGACCTTTCTTTTAGGGCCAACCACTCACCATTGATGATTTCGAATTGACTACCGTTATTGGCAAAGGCAGTTTCGGAAAAGTTATGCAAGTCCGCAAGCGTGATACACAACGTATCTATGCTTTGAAGACTATACGCAAGGCGCACATTGTGGATCGCGGGGAGATCACGCATACCCTTGCAGAACGTCTTGTGCTTTCCAGGGTGACAAGTCCTTTCATTGTGCCACTCAAGTTCAGCTTCCAGTCGGAGCAAAAGCTGTATCTCGTGCTCGCGTGCGTGCGCCACCCCTTGATTCTTCACACTTCACCCTTCTGATCTTCCTTTCTAGATTCGTTAACGGAGGGGAGCTCTTCCATCACCTCCAACGCGAACAGAAATTCAACGAAGAACGCAGTCGCTTCTATAGCGCGGAACTCCTTCTCGCCTTGGAGCACCTTCATGATCTTGATGTTGTCTACCGGTGAGCCTTGTGCCTTCTACACGTTCCCCGATCACCCATACACCCGTACCCATTACTCATCGATCATGGCGTCTGCAGTGATCTCAAGCCGGAAAACATCCTTCTCGATTATACAGGACACATTGCCCTTTGCGATTTTGGACTTTGCAAACTTAACATGAAGGACAACGACATGACCAATACTTTTTGCGGAACTCCAGAGTACCTCGCTCCCGAGATCCTCAACGGTGCCGGATACAGTATGCCATCCCGCTCTTTCCCGTTCTATACTAGTTGACTAGAACTTCGACTGCAGACCGGACAATTGACTGGTGGACTCTGGGCGTGCTTTTGTACGAGATGCTTGTTGGCCTCCCCCCATTCTATGATGGTTCGTTTGGCCTTATCTGGCTTTTCACCGACTATTTGCGTGTTGCTGACACAGGGCAATTCCCAGAAATTACCGACAAGATGTACGAGAAGATCTTGCGTGATCCACTCCTCTTTCCAGACGAGGTCTCGCCAAGTGCGCGGTCTATTCTCACCGGCCTCCTCACGCGCGACCCAGGGCAGCGTCTGGGTGTGAATGGTGCCGAGGAGATCAAGCGCCACCCATTCTTTGACAAGATCGACTGGCAACGGCTTGCCCAGAAGAAGATCCAACCGCCGTTCAAGCCGAGCGTCCGAAGCCCCGTGGACGTATCCAATTTTGACACTGTCTTTACGGCCGAACAACCTCTCGACTCGGTGGTTGAGGGTTCACAGTTATCCCAGACGGTCCAGGCGCAATTCGAAGGTGCGTGTCCCACCCACCCAATCTGGTCCTGTCCCTGTCAGGGATATCAGAAAGAAATGACGTCATTCTTACTTATCATAGGCTTCTCGTACAACGCGCATGGTCTCACCGCCCTCACGAACGGACTGACCTGACCATGTGTTCTAGACCCTCCCGGTCTAGCCAACCAGGACTTTTTTTTGTTTCCCGCTGTCTCGCAACTCAACACTCTCTTTCTCTCTCTGTCTCTCCCCACTCTCTGCCGCATTATGCCCCAGCAATATACCCCCTCCTCTTCCTCCTGATTGTTTAATAGAACGTCTGTCATTACTAGCTACTGCTCCATATTACTCATTTTACCGTATTATCATTTTGCTCGTCTGCTGTCGCTCGTTGCCTGTCATACATGCCATGCCATAACCATACACCACCGTTTATAGTACCGTTATCTCTCTCTTTTTTGGTCCTCACATCGTACCATTTTTACCCGTTCCTTCCCTCCCCACTCCATCTGACGTTTTGCTCCGTCACAAATAAGCATATATTCGGTAACAGTTGACTAGGCGCGGGGTGGTAGGTGCATGTGTATAGATATATATATATATTTAGGGTATGTATGTACTCTCTAGAATTCTAGGCGACGAGGTAATAATACAGGGCCCAGGCCCAGCCTGCACGTCCACGCAACCGCTGCATGCGCACCTCGTCCTCGTGCTTATCATCACACTGCTCCTCGTGCTCATCATCATACAGATCTACGCGCCTTACGTCCACAAAGTCGAAGAACGGCCGTCGGGCCGGACGAGTTGGAGGAGGAGTTGAAGATGACGTCGATGGCGTGTGAAAGGGTAGCGCCCTCCGGACGAGTAACCAGAGGAGGTACATGAGCCCCATCACCAATAGCTCGATATAGAACGAAACGAAGTCGACTGCGGAGAAGTGGGGTATGATGGAGGACCAGCCTTGAACTGCGCGCGGCGTCCACCCAAAGCGGCAGAACCCGACGGATCCAGAAAACCCCACGCACACCCCGATTGTTGTTTTTTTTTTGGTTAGCTCAGAACGAAAGACGGGTAGATTCACGTAAAATAAAATCATGAGAAGGGCAAGGCAGATTTTTTTTTTTTTAAAAAAGCGGGAAGGAAAGGGAGGAAAAGGAGGGAGATAGATACGTACGGAGTATCATGAATGAGACAGCTATTATCTGATGCAGGCATGTCAGCAAGATGTGCGAAACAAAGTGGGGGATGAAGGGGATAGAGGGATAATACGCACCACAAAAGGAGGGCCCCATGGCCATGTCCACCCTGCGCGAAACTTCATTTCCGAGAGCGGGCGGCCTTGCGCATTCCACGCGGCACGGAAGCGCCAGGACGCAATCCCAATGGATAGCCATGCGATCTACACGGCAATGCGCATCAGCGCACCCATCACACGCAAAAGTAAAAGCGAGCATTATACCTGGTTAGACACGCCAACAAGGTTCTGTAGCCATGCCCACAGCTGGCCGCTTCCGATGAACGAGCTGCCGAAACACAGTGCACTGATGCTGCTGGTCAGAAGCAGCGCAGGAAGCGGTACGCCTCCGCGCGTCGTCCGCGCGAACAAAGAGGGTGCATGGGACGCCCCAGCGAGCCCATAAAGCACCCGTGTGCCAGCAAAAAGTGCATGATTGCCGGCGGACACCACGGAGCTGAGAATAACGGTGTTCATGAAAGATGCGGCGGTGACTGAAAGATAAGTGTTGCAGCGAACGAGACTCGGGAACAACAACGTGAAGAACACACTGGACCCAAATTTCTTGAAGACGATGGTGAAAGGGGATGTCGTTGTGCTCTTGTTCGAGAGATTGGGGTAATCCCAGGGAACTAAATCCTCGGGTCAGTAAAGGACCAGAAATGTGATAAATGTATAGTGCGGCACCGTTCAAGCCGATTATCAGGATGCTCAAGAGATAAAAGAGGAGGATGCTTTAAAAACATTACGTCAACTTGAGCGTGAAGAGGTTCTTTAACCTAGCAGAGCTACGCACCGCCAAAATACAAATTTGACAACCCGTGGCATATTCTTACTAGGATTCCTCGTTTCTCCTGCGGTGATCCCCAGGCTTTCTGTCCCACCGTCTGTACCAAGAGATAAGATTGGGTCGCTAATAGTGGAGAATGACCTACATGCAAAACTGGCCGTTACGAAAACGTGCATGAAACCGCCAAAGCCGCCTACAAATGGTGCACCAGGGACAGACCAGTTCTCGAAACCGATGAAGTGGTGTTCGCGATTGGCGCCAACATTAACAAGGATGCCGAGGAGAATGAAGACAACGACGGTAAAAACTTTAAGCGATGACAACCAATACTCTGTTTTACAAGTAAATATCAAAAGGAGTGTGGCACGGCAAGAGGGAAAGAGTGCGTGCCTAATTCTCCATACGCATTGACGTTAATGGCGTTGACGGAGACAAGAAATATCCAGAGCACAAGACTGAAGATCCACGAATTAGGCGTATCCCAAAAATCCAATACCAATTGTGCAGCAGTGAGATCGGAGGCGACGGAGATAGCATCATTAAACCAATAATTCCACGAGAGAGCAAATCCATAGGCTGGAGAAAAAAATCTGGTAGCATAAGCATTGAAAGATCCTATGTGCCCGGGTTAGCGTGTGAACGAGGTCGTTAAAGAGGAAAGTGAATTTCAGATTTGGAGAGTGAAAATGGAGACCACCGCACACTATCCTACAGCGCTGGAAGCAAAATGCGCACGTGGATATCTAGGATCAGTTCCGATGTCTAATTCATCCTCTCAAAGACGAAGTGTGGAGCGACAGACTGGTAGGGTGAAAATCGAGACTCACCCGGAACAGGATATTGAGTGGCCATCTCTCCTAAGAGCAGGAGAGTGATATAGACGACAAAACCGACGATGGAGTAGCATATCAGCATGCTTGCTGGACCGCCTTGGGCCAAAGACCGGCCTGCGCCCAAGAAAAGGCCCGTGCCGATTGTGCCTCCTATGGCGATCATTTGTACCTGGCGCGAGGATAATCCACGATGGAGGGCACCCGGTGCGTCGGTCGAGGACCCGGGAAGATTGCTGTTGGGGATATCATCGGTTCTGGAGGTGGGTAAAGAGTCCTTGCGGGTAGTGTTGATGGTACCGTAAGTAACGTTGACGGGAAAGTGGGAATGGCGAATGGTGGATCTGGGTATGAGGGAGGTAACTGACGGGGGAATCTGGGACATGAGTGATAGAATACAAGTCAGGCCATTGAGAGAGACGAGATAGAGATGGGTAACATGTAGTAAGCAGTAGTAAGCAAATGGCTCACTCCGGCCCGACAATCTCTCTCATGGCTACAGTGACGCACTACATTCGATCGAGCTTGTCCTATGAAGATGAGAAACTCGGAAACGATCAACTCGAGCTCGAGCTCGATACCGCTCCCTTCTTCCACAATTCTATTCGTATCACTCATCCTCCGAACTTTGTCCCTGCCGCCCTTTCTACCTCCATCTCCCTCCCAACAACAACACCTACACCCACCTCTGATCAATCTCGTCCCACCGACCTAGCAAACTGGTACAGATCTCTCAGCCGGCAGCATAGTCCCAATCCCGTACAGCAACAGCACCATCACCCCCACCAACAACAATCTTCCCCTTCAGATATCCCACTACAGATCCTCGACGTAGTAGTCCCCGAACCCTTGCCGACTAATAAGTCCAGCGCCACTCTTCCGTCATCGTCTAGGCCTCGCCATTCAGCGGCATCCAAACGACAGCAACAACGGGACCGGAGACGCGAACGCGACTGGTTCATCTCACGTTCAATCTCCCATTCTGCATCGACGCCTATTACCAGTGACTCGCTCGCAGATATCCTATCACGTAACCCCCCAGCTCCCCACCAACCACTCCGACCTCCGGTCTTCCTCCACCTCGGTCCTTCTAACAAAGGATGGGAGATGTTACAGAACCAGGGGTGGTCCGAGGGCGAGGCTTTAGGTTCTACCCGCAACAGGAGCGAAGCCAGCTCCAGCAAGAGGAGGCAATCTGACGATGACGCACACATCCTCCCAATGACGAGTTTGCCGACCTTGCAGATAGATGAGAAGAAGAAGAAGAAGCAGAAGAAGAAAGAGAAGGAGGGTTTCGTCAACGTTGCGCGGGGGAGGCTCGACTCTACCGGGTCACCGACATCACCATTTCCTGAAGCGCGAACCACAGAAGCCACCCACGATGACGAAATCGACAACACTGTAAAAGCCAAACTACTTCTTCGCAAAGCATCCGTACCCGTAATCGATCTCACGCTATCAGATCATACCGACAACGAAGAGAATCCTCAACCTCCTGCTGAATCTAAACCTAAACCTCACAGCAGTTGCGCTGGTGGTGGTGGTACCACCTCCACCACAACGGCGCATGTGACGACGACGACGAATGACGATCCTCACGCAGTCCAGACCGCTCTCCTAACCCCCCTTCCGACTATACTCAAATCCGACCGTCTCGGCATAGGTCTCAAAGCCAAGACGGAGGGTCCCTACCGAGCATCCATCAAGCGCGTGACACACAATGCTGCCGCCCTCGCAGCGCATGTCAAAGCTAGCGAGGACATGCGTCACGCCCGGCATCGCTTCGGAAAGGGTCGGAGGGCGTTTTCCCGAATCGAGCACCACGAGCGTGAATCTCGGCAGAACATGATGGCCTATCTTAGCCAACCCTAAACCAAATAGAATAATACAGTAGAGAGAGAAAGAGAGAGGTTGCTGCAACGTAAAAACCGTATTTGTTGTTTTTCAACTTGCATCGTGTGCTGTAACTTCTAACTTCTTTTCAGAAACGTCTAGCATTGTTGTGAGATATATATATAGATACAGCAGTTTACATATGTAATTTGGAATCGATTGCAACGTCACAGAAAAAAGCCTTGGCACGGTCGAAAACGGATATGTTTATGCATCGTACATTAATCGTAATAAAAAAAAAAAAGATAGTCCTCTGGGGACAGCATCGTGGGCGCGGGGTATTGAAAACAAAACCAGACCCTTACCATCTTTTTTTTTCACCGGCGTGTGTGTAAGTATGTATGTTATTTGATTTGAGAATAAAACTTGGGAAGTACAAACTGAATTGAATCCCTTGAGAGTGGGTCACATGGCGACGTTCACTTTCTTCCACTTCCACGGAGCGCGTTTCCCCCGACCATGACTTGCAATTAAAAGTAGAAAAAAAATTGCAAAGTGAGTCAAGATTCCTGCCACGATCCACGCGCCATCTCGCACTTGACCTCGTCGACATACAGCCTCAACCACTGTACCATCTCTTTGCTGATCTGGGGACACCGCGTCAGATCGAGGCTCTTCAATCGCAACGGCCACGAGTAGCTCGACGCATTTGGCGGGACCGAGTGTGAGCGCCCGTGTGAGGTCGGGTGCGCAAGCGCGTGCGTTGGGTGTGGTTGGCGAAGAGTGAGAGCAGAGTAGGACACGGGGGCCGGGAGGGTGAGCATAGGCGGTACTACTTGACGCGGATATGCGCGGACATGAGCCGGTAGACGCGACTCGACAAACGTCCGCAGCGCGTCCCAATCGAGAGTCGAGCACCCGTCCAGGTTCAGCATCTCGAGCTTGGGACAGATCCAAGTCGTGGTTGCCGTGGGA
>QFDX01001733.1:0-21641 GCA_003315875.1 Lactifluus piperatus
TTTATGATTGCTTGGCGAAAAAAACTGACGGCAGTTTTTTTAAGAGGGTAACCAATAAACGTCTACTACCCAAACGCTGACAGAATTTACCAGGTATCACCGTATTATTGCTGCTTCACGTAACATCATATTTTTAAACGACGAGAGCCTCATTCATGGTGCCGCTTGTTTCTGGTTTGCCATCCGTGGCTCCATCGTGGTGTACGGAGTATGGTGGAGGATGTACTGTATACGCGGCGGCCATACGAAATGCCTACTCTCAGATTGCGATCCAGCCCGCAGCCCGCATGGCAGGTTGGCACCTCACTTGGTAACGCCAAGACGTGAGAATGTCCGGGGTTGCATTTTTCTTTCCCCTAGAACACTCGGGTCTTGGAAGTACTACCATGGATCCCAACATCAGCCATCCTTTGCAGACAAACGATGCGAGTCCCGCGTGTCCCTGCCCGTGCCCAGAAATCCGTTCCTGTTGTTTCCACTGTGAATGGTTCGTGAAACTCTTGAGTCGACTCATTACTATAGGGCTCTTGACAATCTCATTTGCAGCGCAAATATGATTGAGCTTTGGTTGTCGTGTCAGAAACGATGAGCTGGGGAATCGTGCAACGCCTGGTGTTACTGCGTTGCGTGGGTGGGACAAGGACCCACAAACTCTGTCTCTCTGGAAGTGCTAACCGCGATCGCTTTTCCGAGAGCCGCGGCCCAGCGCGGCCAAAGGGAGGGCTCACGTTATTTTTTTTTTTTACGGGCTCAAAGTCAGATGACCCGTTTCTCAGTTCCCCTTCCCCACAACCTCCGTTTATTTCTTAGCTACCGTCTCGTTTCGCTGTTTCCAAGTGCGATGGCCCCCATTTATGTCCTCTTTGGCCAGGTCAACTGAAGCGCCACACCAGCTCGAGAACTTGAACGATCGTACCAGGTCACGCGCCTTTTTCTGTCATTTTCTTGTTCATCTACTGTACTGTACTTGTAGCGGGGGGCATGAGCTTTCCGAGTACAGTAATCATTATCCCCCTTTCGTTTCAGTTTGAATATGTCGTTATCAACGTCATCATCCATCCATTCAAGGATGTGTACCTACCTCCTCGCGCCGATACCGATTTTTCTTCTCCTCTACTGCTGTATCATTCGTATATACAATCAATCAAGCTGGGTCGGGTGATCCCCATCACTACTGTATCCTAATTCACGCCAATAAAGTAAAAAAAATTGTCGAATGTGGACCGTTAGAGCCCGCTGGCATTATTATAATTCACGACTAACATACAATACCACAAAACCGTTTAGCCGATCGAGTTGGAAACCACGTATAGGAGAGTGACCATGGTGACGATGATGATGATGATGACAGATTCATTCTTCTTCTTTCGTCATTATTCTTTCCCGGGAAACATTGGCTAGCAATTGCGTGTATGTCTGTGATGAATGGTGTACATGCGAGAGAGCAGAGTGAGAATGCGATGACTGATGGAGAAGAGTATATAAGTATACGAGCCGCAGGCGAAGAGGGGGGGAAAAGACAGCATAAAGATAGCGAATACAAGGGAGACACTCCATCCATCCATCCATTGACTCATTGAGACATAATATTACTACACCCGCGGGGAGGTGTCAGAAGTGGGGAAATAGACTAGTGAAGAGCCCTAATTTCCGGTCGACGTCACGTCACCTTCTGATTAAGTCTCCCCCCTCTCGGGAGACCAGACACGCCACAGCAAACTTGAGCGACGCGCCCTAGCTCTTCTTGCCATTTTCCAGGTGATCGATCCAGTCAACAGTGCACTCCCCGTACCGCCCAGACGTCGACCTGGCGGTGACGAGCCCGCCACCAGCCTTATGCACATACTCAATGCCAGGCCGAGGTGGCGGCGGTGCAAATTGCCGTTTGCTGCTGCTCCGTCGCTCGTCGTCACCCCCGGTACGAGAATCGGCACGGTGCTTGCCCTTGTCAGCGTCGAGCGCAGCCTCAGACGGGGGCAGCGGGCGTATGGGCATGGTCAAGGGGGCAACCGGGATGGAGGGCTTGCCAAAGGTCGCTTTTTTGAAGCCGGTAGGAGCATGAGCATAACGCAAGAATCCGGCAACGGCATCCTGCTGCGGCTGAGGGGTGCCACCGTTGCCACCATTCGAAGAAGGTGACCGCTGTTGCTGAGGCGCAGCAGCAGGTGACGTACAGGGAGCGGGTGATTCACAGAGCGTACGCATCGGTGGAAGGCGAGGAGTGTGACCCTGTGCTGGAGTGGTCTGTGGCATGGCCACCACCTGACGTTGTACATTTGGCTGGGGAAGGGTCGTGATGGGCTGGGGCAAGGATTGCGGAACGTGTAAGGCTGGGACCACCTGGGATGGTTGTAATCCTACCCCAGGATGGGGCCGAAGAGGGTGGTTGTACGGTGATTGCGGTGGCACTAACGACGGATGCGAAAGGATCGTCTGAGCCTGTGGACTAACAGAGGGCTGCTGCTGGATTTGCGCCGCGCCCGCAACCGACTGGCCGCGCGGGAGAGGGCCGGCGTTGATTGTGTTGATCGGGATGGGAAGCTGTACTACGCCCGGCTGGGCACCCGGCGGTGGTGCAACGTTGCGCCGAGGGAAATTTTCGTGGTGCGATGCAGCCATGGATCCTGGAGTTGCATGAGGTGCGACAGCGTCCTTGGATGGGACACGCAGAATTGGGTCGACGTCGGAATCGTGATCGAGAGAGGTGGCATGTGAGGAGGAAAGAGGCTGTGCACCGCTTTGGTGCAGCGACAGTGGAGTGTGGTCGGCAGATGTAGGTGGCTGATACAGCAGTTCTGGAACCAGTCGCTGACGCGGAGAGGGTCCAGGATGCGGTAACGCCAAGTTGTGCGATATGGAGTGATGAGGTTCTTCCGTCGTAAAGTTTGTGTGCAATGGCGGGGCTTGATGCTGATCATCATCTGAATCTTCCTCAACGGCCTGCGATCGCACAAGCGAGTGGGACGGTAGTGGGTATGGGGTTGGACGGGAGCCATCACCCTGTCCGGGGAGCCGCGCGGATGCACGATACGCCTCGGCAGCAGCCTGGGCAGCGATCTGTCCCTTTGTTGGTTTTTTATTGCGCTTGCGCACACGTTTATTGCCTTCACCCTGAGTGAGGTCAATCATCCAGTAACTTCCCTTGCCCGGTTCGGTGATGGGCCGCTGGACTTTAAGGAAGCATTTTCTCAGGGACAGATTATGCCGAATGGAATTCTGTAAGGGAAGATGATTTGCATCGCTGTCACATTTCTTCGCTCTCACTTGGGCGTACACCCACCTTCCAAGAAAGCTCATCGGTCCGCTGGCGGAACCATTCAAATCGATCCTCGAGCGCTTGGTAGATCTCTTGAAGAGTCAGGCGGCCCCGCGGGCTACCGTATATTGCGAGCTTGATAAGCGTGGGTAATGGATAGTTTGGCTTCTCGCCCGGAGGAGGATCGGCGAGCGCATTGAGTCCTACAGGCGCGCCGGGGGGGCAGCCCAGCAAAGCGCGCAAGTGTACGGTCTCATCGGTAAGTTCGCTATCACTTAGCATGCCCAAACTGGTCGCGTCGGGTGCTAGCTGAGGGGTTAAGACAGAAACGGACACGGGTGAGAGGGGTAGGATGGAGTTCTTTTTCAGTACTGGTTGTGGCACTATTGGTGGCGTGGGTGAATTAGGCTCATCGTCAACTGACTCGACGCTTGGGCTCCGCATATTGGCCACATCATGATTAGAGATCTGCGGATGAACGAGTGTCTCTGAGGGTCCATGAGTGGGTGATAGCTGTGGCTGATTGGAAGGTTGAGGTCGGAGCAGTTGAACAGGATGGATAGAGTCGGAGTCGGTATGGGGCCCAGGTTTGGAGCCGTCTGCTGGACTTATTTGGGTGGGAGATTGGGGCCTTGCGCTGTCGGAACTTGGGCTCAGCGCGCGTAATGGGGAAGGACGGCACGGGGTAAGTTTTGGAGGTGGTGGGGGAGAGAGCTTGAGGGAAATGCCCCGCTCTGCGGCGAAATGGCGGGGACGGGGACGATAACGGTCGGATTCGTCTATTCGAGCTCTGCCATTGTCGTCAAGATTGTCGGATCGTGTACGTCGACGAGCGACATGGGGGCTAGGACTGGTACTCGTGCTTGTGGCACGGTCCGAGTCAGGGTCAGAGCGAGGGCGGTGGATCTTGATCGTATGACAAAAAGATTAAAAAGATGAAAAGGAGGAGGAGAAAGAGATTGACGTACTGGATAGGCGAGTGCGAGACGGGCTGTGGGATGATCGACTCGAGATGAATGAGGGGGAAGAAAGGGAAGTTCGTCGTCATTGTCATCGTCAGAGTCTGTGAGATGGCTGGTCTGTGCAGGTGCAGGTGCAGGGACGTGTTTGGGATCCGAGTTATTGTCTCTTGATATATGATGGTACCTTTCCCCGCGGGCTTGGTGGCGTCAAGTGAAGGAGATGGTGAGAGTTGAATGAGGAAAGGAGCAAGGAGGGAGTTGTCAGTAAGAGGAGGTTGGACCCACAAATTCAAACAATAAGTACCCGACTGCAAACGCCCTCCGTCGTGGTTGGTGATCGCACGAAGGTCCATGGGTTTTGTAGTACAACAGAGCAGTCTCACATAGAGAAATAAAGCAAGCTTGGACGTGGCAAAAGGAGGGGAATCAAAACACAAAAATAGATAATTGACAGCTCACGTCAATGTCAATTGCTGTGCTTGACTTATTCTAATCTAACATATCATATCATATCATATCTCTCCCAGAATACATCTCCAATAATATCACAGTGTAACAAGTTGACTTGATCCTTTTCCTTAACCAACACACTCCCTTTCCGGAACCGTAAAGGTACAGTATTATAGTTGATCCCGAACCGAGAAAATAGTATTTCATGTTTCTCACTCGATACCGTACCCTGAAAGGTGACCAATCAGGAACAAGGAGTGGGAGTGTCATCTGTAGCATACATGTAATGTCGCGTGCGCTTCTTTTGTTGTTTGTCCCCCTTGCTGAACGAGTGCCCAAAAGGCAGTATTGTACAGATTGTTGATGTGCGCTGACGGCCAGTAAATAGCTGTCACCGGGTAAGGAGTGACACATACTATCGGTCTGACGCCACGAAAAGTAGTCACGAATTTCTCGTGTCCCTGGATAGAGTACGATACGGGCATCAAACGAGGGGGCATAACATAACGGTGTGTCGGGAAAGTATGTTGACCAATGCATGACGTATGAGGCCGTGAAAAGGGAACACAACGTAGACGTTATCTTTGATCGGCGTCTGTTGTACAGCGTTGTACTTTTACGAAACAGAAAACTATTTTTTTTTCATGATGTATATGCATATAGTCTGAGGTTAAAGAGAGATACCTGTACTCATCGGACTGTCCAAAAGCAAGGACAATATCTGGATAGGCTTGCATCAAGGAACGGGCAGCATGATCCATAAGCTCGAGTGCTCGCGTGTCGTTTGGCTTTTCGAAATGATGAACATCCGAGAACCTGGTAGGATGAGATAAGAGAAGAGTGTAGAATATAGAAGAAGAAAGAACCTGTGAAAAGAAAGGCCATCTAAACGCAAGAGTATAAAAGTAGCAGGCAATAGAGGGTCAGGTAGTTCAAAGGAACGGACATAGGCAAAGCGAGAGAGAGCCATTGGATCGTGAGAAGACTTCCTAGACATGGACTGCCATCTTCAAATGACCGATTCACTCACTGAACGTCCTCCCTCTCCTTTCTTTCGCCATCGCCCCCTCGGTCGTGCTCCAAGTCCACCTACTTGGGCTTGTTACGAGCAGATCCCCGCACGCAGTGACCTCATCCCCTCTTCCGACGATTCAGACTCGGATTCAGGCGACGCTGCCGACGACGATTCCCTCTCTGACGCTGACTCTTCCACATCCGATGACGACGACGATGCAGACACAGAGGCAGCAGGTCTCATGGACGTCGAGTCCGACAGGGAAGATCCCACAACAATGACAACACCAGCAGATCCCCAAGTGGCCCCACGATGCAGCAGCCCCGGTGGTGATCCCGAAAAGCGCGACAAGGGCAAGCAGCGCGCCGAGGATAGTCCCAATACTACAACCACCACTGATTCCACCACCCCCATCACCCCCTCCACCACTTCCGTCCCAGTCTCGCACACACGCAGCCGGCATCCACGCGGCAGACGTCCCCCCGTAAGCGTGCTCCGCCCGATCCTGACGATTCAGCGCAGCCAGGGTTTTGTCTGGAATCAGGTGCGTGATCACTCCCTTGGTCCTTTCTTGCATACCCACACAAGAGAAATTTTTTCTATCAGGATCTCTTTGTTCCACCATACATTAAGGACCGTTGTGCGTATCCCATAATTCATGTTTGCCTGCATCTATGACGTTCATCTCCACCCTTGTTATACCCTAGACGTTGCTTCCACCTCCCCGCCCACCTCCACAGGTGCATTCTCCGCTTGCGGTTCTACGTCCACTTCCCTGGGAGATTACGAAATAGAGGTTGTCGAGATCCGAGTGCGTGATGGCGAGTTGGACGATATCATTCCATAAATTTTCCTTCTCCACGTTCACCCGTTCTAATCATCCACTGTTTTTTTTTTTCCTTTCCCTCTTCAAACACCCTCCCCTCTTGGCCTCCTCGCTATCCTCTTTCTTTGGCCGAGTTGGTATTTTTGCTCCTCTACACTTACATTGACCCCCACTTTGTCTGTATTATACGGTACGGAATCGACTTTCCAATTGATGCATTATAATAGGGGAAACTCTTGTGTCGTGTGGCGGCGCCCAAAGTCAGGGGCAAGATAGGGGAAAAGGCCGGTGGCCGTCAAGATTTCCTAGACACAATCTACTGCTACAGCAGTAAGATATCAGGTTCAGAGCGTCGCTTTCGTGTCTTTCTCCCATTTCTCCAACCAGTTGACCATATCCAATGTTGAGCGCTGTCGTGATGAATCAACTCACGAGCTGCAAGCCGAGGCAGCACCATTCTCACGCACCTGTATGAATGCGGCTTTCGCACTAATGCCATCGAGTGCCTGCGCCAACGCTTGATTATACTTCCTGATATCCTTGTCCTAAACGTAGCGGGGGTTAGGGCATCTCTTGAAAGTCGAATTCAAAAGTCGGCACTTACCTTGAAAAATGCTTCCGCTTTGGACCGATCCACTTCCTTTGTAAATCCGGCATATACACTCTACACACCAAACAGTTTTAGAAGAATGGTAGGGGCCCCGCACAAGGATTACCCACCTGAACGATGTGCTTCATCGCGAATGTCGTCTCGAGCCGTGTGTTGATCTCCATTACGAATCAGTAAAGAACAAAGAGACGAAAAATTAGCCCTTCTCACAGAGTCATAATTGAGCTCGAAGAATTCTCGCATTGCGTTGATGGCCTTCGGGTTGACTGCCAAGCCATAGAAAAAGGAGATGAGATCTTGGTTGCGCACGCTTGTTTTAATCATGTCAAACGTGCGCGCCTGCAGCACTGGATCCACAGCGCTAGTCAGTCCGCGGCTTTATGGATTACTGTCATCTCGGCTGTCATAGAGAAAAAAATGGACGAGAATGCGTACGTAGCTGCCACCTTGATCGACGGCGTCTTTGGGCGCTCAAAGAGCTTTAGGACTGCGTCATATGCAGAGGCACCCTGGTGCTCAACAGCCTATAGTGGGAGCTAGTTAGCATCTCCGAGGTGGAACAACTACTAGCGCCAACCATGCGGAACGTTATGCCCAAGAGGTCGGCCGGGATGCTAGAGGTATCACCAGCGATGTACTTGGAGAAGCGATCAAGCAAAGCTTGAATAACCCTGCGAACAATTTCTTCAGAAAAATATTGCAAATTTCAAAACGGATGGTAACTGACGCTGCATCCCCAGCGGCTGCGGCACTGCAAACTGCGAGCGTACGTAACTGGGTTGTGTCAGCGTCATCATTCTTCGAGTACTCTAGACCAAGCCTCTTAACGAGGGGCGACCACAGCGCCTGCATTCGGTTTAAGCATGAGTTGGATGATACTACAAACTATCGGTAATAAACGAGCGCACCCTGCGAAATGCGTCAAGCTGCGTCGTGACCTTGTCGTCCTCCCGCCATGCATGAACAATCCCAGCCAGGTTCGCGTCAGCGCTGTTCCAGACCAAGACTTTCGGTTCATGTGGTCAGCTCAACGCCACCACTGGACGTGATCCAGGTACGCACATTCCTTTTCAGTCCGTAACTCATGGACAAGGTTGAGTGCAGCGCTCAGAGAAAGGTAGCCTGCTTTGGCAAGCGCAAACGCATCGTGCACTAGCCCGATGCGGTCGTTCAACGAGAATATGGAGTCTGATTTGGCTGCCTCCCTCGCGATAGCCGCGAGGCGCGTGGGAGTGTATAAAACCCGGTCTTTACACAAAAAGGGAATGAAGGTTTACAGCGAATGATGAGCAAACCACTCACAAACGCCGTTCGTATCTGCATTGATCTTGAAAGGTTTTGTTGTGTCGAGCTTGAACTCGGCTTCGCGGGTATCAAGCAAAGCAGAATTATCGACCAATGCCTGTCCTGGCACTGTTTCAGTGACCAGACCCAGTGGAACAGACCTGCAGAGATGTAAAGACCGTTATTTCTAGACGAGCATTTGAGGAAGAGGACGCTCACCAAATCGTCTCATTATCTTCCGGTCTGGTTGGGCCATCTTCCAGGAAGCGATCCTGGCGTACTTTGATGCCAGTGGGCGTTTCCGTGACAGTGAGCACCGGGAATCCCATCTATATGCCATGATCGCAGAGACATTCATATCGACCCGACAATCACCTACCTTCGACACCCAGTTATCCATCATCGCAGGGATATCGCGTCCTTCAAGAATCCTTTATCAGCCATCAAAAAAAAAAAAGTCAGGATCGATGCGTATACCGGTTGCCTCGCCGATTCCCTCCCACAGGTTGCGAGAGACGGTATTCGAGTACAGGTGCTTCTTGAGGTACAATGAGACGCCCTTGAGGAACATGTCCTCGCCAACAAATTTCGATAGCATACGGAGCACTGTTGCCATCCATCAACGGGTTCATTGCGTTTTTGTACACTACAGACGTACCGGAGGCGGCTTTGGAGTATGACAGTGAGTCGAAAATCTGCCCGATCTGTCCTGCATCAGGTACCTCGACTTCAATTGGATGTGAGGAGAGCTTCGCATCGAGACGAAGAGCAGCACTGAGGTGCTTATCGATAAAGTCGGCGTCAACCTTCCATTCAGGGTGAATCCTAGGATGCGTGGGTCACAGCTAGGAGTGGAGAGAACTATATTACACACTTGTCGAGGATGATCTTCTCGCCCATCTGCAAGGACCCATAAGAGCAAATTAAGGAGTATTCCAAACAATTGAACGTGCCAGAGTTGCGAAACCTGGTTATGGCTTGGGTGAGAGCAGGTAGTTTACGCTGAAAGCCACTCTAGCAGTACCTTCATTAAGATACAGATTGTCCCACCACTTCATAGTCGTGATATTCCCAAACCTACACCCTTCCTGTCAAATATATTACAGCTCCTAAGAGGTGACCACGTACCACATGTGCGCAACTTCATGGCTCTGGGTCCCTGCTATGCGCTTCTTTGCTGCGAAATCGGCATTTTCAGGGTCAACAAGGTAGGCAGTGGTGCGTCCTGTGATCAAACCCTATCCACATCGCAAATCCACCAATCAGTCCAGTTTCATGACATCAAAGCAGATGCAACTTTACCCAATTCTCCATCGCACCAGCATCGAAGTCGTTAGCCACAAGAGTATCGAGCTTCGGTAGAGGATACTCGATATCGAACGCTCGCTCGTAGAGCGGAAGGGCCTTCTCTTTGATATCAAGGGCATACTGAGCTTGATTGATCACGTCCGGAGTAGCTAAGGGACGGTCAACGCCATAGCCAGCACTCAAAGAAAGAAGCACACCATATATACGCAGCGGACGGACCTTACCGCTGAGGGGACTTTTATAAGAACTTTCGAGGTGCTCAAACTCCCCGTTGGCAAATGCAAGGAGATAGGTCGACATCTATACCCTTGTCAGCACGTGTTGCCCCCTGTTTCTGTTTATACCTACCGGAGGCGTTGTCTCGAACACGGTAGCATGCCAGGTACCATCGCTTACGCCTTCAAAGAGTGCTTTGGTATGTGCATCAGGGACTGCGACGTCAGGGCGTGCGGACATGTTGGAGAGGCTGACTGTGCCCTTGCGTGATACAAGGGTCACAGTGAAAGTCGCTTTCAAGAGAGGTTCATCCCAGCAAGGTAGAGCGCGGCGAGCATCCGTGGGCTACCAAGGATTATCTAGTCAGCCTCCACAGAGGAAACGAGAATGAGAGAAAGAGACTCCGTGATTGCCACGTCGCCGCTCAATAACGCATGAGGACAACCACCCATCAAAGCCAATACAGACCAGAAAAAGCAAGGACAAGAAATGGCCAGTCAAACAAAGTCAAAGTGATGGATGAAATATACCACAAAGACTGGCCAAGTATAGCCCAGCGGGCTCCCAAGGCAGAACAATACACAAAAGAGTATCGTATCTGTCTGCACCCTAGGCATTCAGGTGACGGCCACTGCCCAACTGCGGCACACCAAGGACATCGATCAGCTACGCCATTATTCGATGCCAGCACCATCTCAAACTTGGAGGCCAACAGATGACACCCATCTAATACACGCACACGCAAGATGATTGACGCACCTCAAACTGCGTTAGCGCATATATGCCTTTGTCCCATGTGCTCTTGTAATATCCAGTCATACTATCCGTTAGCGCAGCCTCGAACCCGATGCGAAGGGTAGCTTTGGAACCCGAGGGGAGTTCCTCCTTGAATACCAGGGAGGTACGCTGAGTGGCACCATCAAACGTTGTTTCAGCAGGAACAAGCTCTGCACCAGACGAAGCGAGAACAAGGGTTGCTGGGCTAAGCTTTAGCTCCTCTACGGCATTGAATGTGACGATCTTAGTCGGATTCACAATATCGAGGCTAGAAACAGGTAAGGATGGTCTGCAAAGATAAAACAAAGACACTACACACTCAATTTTCACAAATCCGAAGAATCTCTCATTTTCGAGGTCTGTCCGGATAGTCAGGTCGTAATGTCTAGGACGCAGGTCAATCGGAAGACGGTAGTGATCGGACGACATGTTTGAAGCAGAGACTGGCAGGGCGTGGTGAAATGAGCAATGGCGTGAAAATAGAAATTTGTGATGATATGGTACGGTGATACGAAACCGAGTCGTGTCATCAACTCGAGCACGAGCGAACAAAGGCAGCGGATTGCGCCACCGGAAGTGAGATATCGATGGACCGGGCGATGTGGTCCTCTGTCTTAGGATCTGACGCAAACCCAACGCACTCATCCCGTCTCTGCAAAGCAAAGAAAGATCGCGTTTATGTTGATGTTGCCTGACACCCTGCTGACCAAGTCAGCTTGCAAGCGACTGGGCGGTTAACTAAAGTCTTCAAGTGGCCATCACCTCAACTTCACCATGACCGACGGTGACCCACCTGCGCGCGAGGACATTGCAACCTGCTGTATAGCATCATTGCCCTGTGCAAAACTTGGTCTCACCCGCTCACTGTTCAATCCTCTCCGAATTTCCTGTGCATGGCTATTTAAAGCGCGGAAGATCTATTCAGACTATCGTGGCTGCGATGAATCGGGCTCAGCTGTATGATTTGGACTTTTTAACCTGGAGAAAGCCCACCCATGCTGTCGGCGCTACCTAAACCTCGCACACTGCCAACCACCTGCCGGTGATACCGTCATCTGCCATCTGGTGCACGCGGCAGAACATTTCATGTCTACAGGAGTCACCATTCATTCCTTCATCAACTAGTTATTAACATGTGCTGCGGAAATCTCTGATATACAATTCATATACAGTACATGGCTGCCGCACCTTGATAATACGGAACGCGCCTCCGACCCGGACGGAGTTGATTCACGGGATTTTTTAGACAAGATTCAGCAGCAATATGGTCAGCTGGTGTATCACTTATGGTTATCATTCTGCACTTGTGAGGTAAGTTGGCGCATTGTTGCACAGACTCGGTAGTTTTGTTCCAATAGAATAGAAAACATTCCCACAGACGTGCAATACCGCCAGGCTCACGGGGCCCTTGAATGCCTCCAACTGACTAGCGGGGTCGAATACTTCCATCTTTGCACTAGCCGTTGTTTTGCTGCGTCGTCACATGAAGTCCGGACATGGCCGAGGTGATGAATACCCAAAAGTGGGTTGCACGGCATCAGCTTTCATACCGTTTCCTTCGAGATCGACTGGATTCCCGTACCTTCGGAGTTACAGTAACAGAAACTCTAACACATGCTAGGGTTACTCATTCGTGATCCCACGAATTCGCCTACCATACATCATTCAGAGCGGTATCCACGCCTGTTACTGCACACCGGTAGGAACTTGGCAGCAACTCAAATAGGTGCACTACCTACACGAAACTCCAACCCACACCCAACGCCGAAGCTTGAAACAGTTATACAAATGCTCTGGACGCCCTAACCGAAGAATACATCACGACGACAAAATGGCTCACCTACGACCTACGCTGTGTCGTTACCCACCCCCTGTTCCTGCAGGTCAATGCCCTTCAATTGCGGATATCCGATTGCCTAGTCGGCCAAGAATGGAATTTACACTAAGCGAAACCACCAGTACTTTGTCACATCTACTGTACTTCTAAAATGTTAGTCTCGTCCTTAAAGAACAGGCACTTGTTGGGCATGTCGTTTGACGTCGCCTATACGTCTATAAAGCTACCAATTATGAAACATGTCAATTCTGCAATGCGAACCGATCGCCGTTCCTGGTACGCACACCTCTTTCGTGCTTGCTTTCGATCATGCAAGACAAGCTTCCGGTTAAGTCCCTATCTTGGGTCAATGTGCGGTTGAGCTACATTGATAGCCCCAAGTTGGCGATGGTCAACTTTTTCAAGAGATCACTTATAACGTTCCTCTTATCAGCTTTGCCTGCTTGCCTCTGTGGTCGTCTCTCCGTGCCTTCCCGAATTTCACAGAGCTGGCGCATGTCAGGAGCCGCACTTGACATCGCAAGTGGTCTTGTTCCTCCTGCAAGGTATTTCTGCGCCAGCTTGAGGGCTCACAGGGGCGGGTACAACGGCTTTGGCATCGGCTGCATCTGTTGCGGGGCACCGCTTGTCAAAGTGTGGTACCTTGGATTAGGCATGCCTGTTGCGAGGCACAGTCCATGACAGTATTATAACTGTAGTCAATGGCGGGTTCACATGTTGACGCAAACGGCCTCCGATGATCGCTTTCTACCTGGATATCTCAATATGGGGTGAGTTGAGTGGTCGAGAGGTTTTATTTGGAATCGCAATCCAAATTCCCCCACGTCATGCCATTATGCATATGTAGTAATAAATTCCGTAAATGCTCCATGTCTTGTCTTGTCACCAGGTTTCGTTGTGAACACGTGGAAGCCGCCGCCGTTCGCAAACGCTACCCATCATCACCCAGGCAGACACTATTCCGGGCCAATAAGTGCAAGCAAGTCACCTATCCCCCGCGGGCGGAGAATCTTCGCCAAATGTGACAGTGGTGGTTTGCTATAGCAAACTCTTCTTCTCATATCACGAGGGTCAAGTCCGAATAAATTGCGCATTCACTTGAAATGAAGCTTCTGAGCGAAGCGACGGCACTTGTCGTCTAAGGTATGACCCCGCAACAAACTAGCGCCTGGCCCACCTAATCTCTCCATTGGTGGACATGTTTTCACAGGCGACAAACATGCGGTGTGCTTAACTGAAGGGGCGTAATCGAGCGTCATACCTCCAGAAAGTCATCGTCCTCGTCCACAAGGAGATCTAGGTAACGGAAAAATGATGCAGCGGGAAAGCCAACGACATTGTGGTAGTCGCCTTCGATTTTCCTTACGAGCAGCCCACCCAAACCCTGTTCGCGTTTACTCAATTCGTGACGCTGTACGTGTGCTTAACTACGTACTTGCACGGCAAAGCCACCAGCGCGGTCAAGCCCCTCGCCAGAATCGACGTAGGCTTCAAGAAGGCTTTTCGGATTATCGAAAAAGTAGACGAGAGAACGCTCCTCCAACGAGCTGTGTCGGTTAGCTGTGATATACTGAGACTTGGTTAAGAGGCAGCCTACCGTATACTGAACCCAGGAGATGTCAGGACAGGGAACACTAGGGGATATTCAACGTCAGCCAGTTGGTAGTTAGGGCACAATGAATTTACCTAGGGCCACCCCAGTTACAACCTCACATACAGACCCGTTCAAATCTTGCAACATGCGCAAGTTGTCTGATTTGCTCTCGGGCTTCTCCAGCAGCTCCTGGGACACACTTGGCATCTCAGAGTATGCAACGTCAGAGCTGATCGGTTGGGCGTGTGTAAGGACGACTGTGTCAGCGCCGATAACAAGATCTGGCCCGTTTTCTGGATCCGCGCGCTGTAAAATACGACCTATGGGGAATTGTTTGGGGGGTAGTGATCGCAACGGAACGCACAACGAGTCGCTCATATACTTCGACGGCTTTATGCGTCGCGGTAGCAACGGGATATTCATGAATGTCCTCAAAAGATGAGGCACTTAGATCTTCAACAAAATCGGAGGGTACGACTTCGGGGGCGACACCCTGTGAGGTGAGCCCCAAATGGTGTCAACGAAAGGTTTCCGATAAATGCACGACGGGCATACAAAGATTTGGAGAATATCCTTGCGCCTTGGGCTATTCGATGCTAGAACAATACGCTTTCCTGCTAGTTTATTGATCCCTGGAATACGTAGTGCATGAGGAAGAACGGCGGCGGAAGGAGGGTTTGGCGGCATGATGTGCAGCCGAGTAATAACGACGAAATGATCACAAATGACCGGCCCGGCGGTCCTTGCTGTGGGCGTTCCTAACTACGAATAAATTATTAATATATATTACTATAATAACCGCGCCGCAAGAAGCCTCGTCAGGCATTTGGCTCACTGTCCTACTGTCTATCTCGCAACGTTCTATACTTCCTGATTGGCCACATATACACTCGTGTCGCGGTATATGTGAATTGTTCGCCTTTCAGGTTTTCTTATTTTTCTTAAAAAATAATTTGTAACAGGGTTTTCGGATTTCACCATTGCTAATAAAGGCACATCGGATGCTACCACCCGCCGAATCCGAAATCTTCGGGTCATTCGTCTCTAATCAATGACGCGGCCAGGTTCTAGGCTTTTGTATTCATCACCACTGTAAAAGTCATCATTGAAGCGCAGTAGAGTCTTTCTAACTTATGTGCTTATCAATATCGGCAAGGATCACAGGATCCTCCCCCCCCTCAAACGAACCAACTGAGTGGATCCGTTTGATACAAACTCAAAGGTTTTGAGAATGGACGACCCCATATTTTGATTCTCTTATGATTATTTTTTTTTTGTCGACCGCACTCTGGTCGTCAAATCACGTGGCTCTGCTAACTTGGCTTGCGATCTGTCGGATCTACTATATATTTACACGGCAGTGGAAGGGCATGTCCCGGCCGGGTACATCTTTCTCGCGGAAACCTCAGAGCTTCCCAAGGTTGTACCTCGCTCCCCGCGGAATACCGGTCTTCAGCGAGGCATGCCCAGCAAAAACTCTTACCCTGTCGTGTCCTTGCCATTGTTGCAATGTTTATCGTCGGAACTAATTTTGTGGCACGGGCTTCTCCCCGGGACCTCGATCTAAATAGGACTGGTTGTTTTTTTGTTTTGAACCGGCCAAGGCAGATTCCCAATCTCGTCTACATGAGAATGGTGGACGAGGTGAAACCATTTGACAATGCATACAACGCATGTGAGTGACGTGAGGCCGCGTGCTGGCGCTGCACACAAGTGTGGTGGATATCTCCGATGTTCGCTCTCGAGATTTGATTAGAGTCACAGTGACTGACTGCGGCACGGCCCGTTATTAGTTAGCACTCGTAGCTTGTTGCGTCTCCTGGGGAAGAAACTGCCAAGGCCCACCACTGGGCCATTCCTCTGAGGGAACAGGATTCATGGATGCAGCCCTACATCCGCTCTTAAATAATCTCATGGGCACCCTAGCCGCAGAGTTCTGAAGGGTTAGTCGCATTGCCACTAATACTTTGCAGCAACGGAAGAACTTCTTGTTGGTCCCAGTGTCTACTTTCTGGTTACCTTCGGCGTCTAAGCACAATCGATGAGAATATTGACTCGATCAGAATGTCTCTCGTCTTCCAATTTAAGCCTACTGTAAACTTTCTTAACCCCTCCAAGGATGTTGATTCAGAATGAAAGCTCACTAACGTCCATGTCGTGCGGATTGTTAAGAGTACTCAGATAGTTACCCAGAGTCTGATATGGGACCCAAAATCCATATCAAGCTGATTCCGAAAGCTTCCAAAACCCCGCGGTCTTCTTTCTTACGTCCAAGCGCCGTATGAGGCATCACAATAAGTTAGTTACTATCGGAGTCTTGTCCTTTGGCACCTGGGGTCTGGCTGAGACACCAACTAATCCGTGCACGTGATAATCGGAGCAACCTGATTCCGTGCCTCCGCGTTTTTCGTTAACGTGGCTGAGTGTGGGCCCACGCTAGTGGGGCTTTGTTGCGCCCATGTTCGGTTCAAGACAAGCAATGGCGTCTATGCCCGTACCTCCGCTGAGATACATCTCTCCTGATGAGGTCGCAACTCTGGAGGCCCCGCCAACGCCTAAAATCCGGACCGATACCGATGTCGAGACATGGAAACAAACGCGGGGTTATTTGGACTACTCACTTTTCCTGCGATGGCTCAACGAGGCGGTTGTCGGGTGCTCTTTACCGTGGACAAACGATGATCGGAGTGAGGTAAAGTAACTCCTGCGAGACGGGTGTGGTATCTCAAGTCTCGTATCGACAGGGCATCACCGCACTGCTCGGCTTACTCGATGAATTAGATCGGTGGATCGATGAGGTTCCACCACTGCCGACAGCACAACGATTTGGAAACTTGGCCTTTCGCACATGGGGAGCACGTCTCGAAGACGTACGTTCTTACCAACTTCACTTTGCCCCTTGGTGCAATGTTAATTATGTATAGCGTGCAGATGGGCTCTTGACAACGATGATGCCAAACTTGAGCGCTGCAGTCCCTCACGTTCGTCCATATCTACTCACTGCCTTTGGCTCCTTCGTGCGTATGGACTATGGCACAGGGCACGAGACTTCGTTCGGGTTTTTCCTGCTCTGCCTCACTCTCGTCCGATTCCTCCGCTTCGATTCCGAGGAAGCACGCCACTTGGTCCTGACCGTCTTCGTACGGTATCTCCGGCTCTGTTGGCGCTTGCAGGATGTCTATCGTTTAGAGCCGGCTGGAAGCCATGGTGTATGGGGACTCGACGACTCGCACTTTCTGGGGTATCTCTTTGGAAGTGCGCAACTACGAGGTCCGCCTGTGCATTGATGGGATGCTCAGTTCCGCTGACATTACTTAGACCAGAGTGAGATTCCTGTGTCAGCAATACTGCATACGCCACTCCCGCTGACAAACCTGTACTTCTTGTCAATCATGCGGATTCACGAGGTCAAGCACGGACCGTTCTACGAGCACTCTTCGCAGCTGTACTCCATTGCTACTGGGGTCGCAACCTGGAGAAAGGTCAACTCTGGTCTGTTCAAGATGTACGAGGTAAGGCGCATGCCCGGAAACTTGAGGCAGAGAGCTTAAAGAGATGGGTTTGCTAATGTCACCAGGCGGAGGTCCTCGAAAAGCGCGTGGTAGTGCAGCACTTGCCGTTAGGTGGGATCCTGGAGTGGAGTGTCGTCAGCGCTCCGCCTAGCGCCTCCCCACTCGAGATTTGTACTGCAACGCCGGTACCTTGGGAATCGGGGGCGGCCCTGAATTCGGGGAGTAATAATGATGGTGCTAGTGACCCCGGTCCCTTGGGGCAGTTCTAGCACTTCTATCAAAAGAGGAGGCGCCGTCGGCGTAGGTCGTCCTAATCTGCATCCGAAAGGGGCCCTGAATGGGGATTTCTCAGCTACTTGAAATAGTTAGTGCTGTGTAATAAGAGTATGTGCGTTGATGAACCTTCTTGCATTTCGACCCGCGCAGGGACCATCTAAACGTGCAGCGCTGCCAATGAGCGCGTCTCTCCGCCTTATTCCCACCTCGAAGGACTAGTTATACTTGGCAGGTTTTTTGGGAGATTAATTATAACAGGCTCTCAGCAGGACCCTAGTTCACCTTACTATAAGGATCTCGTCCCGCCACACGGGCATCAGGACCGCAAAACTGAGCGGCGGTGGACCGAGACATTTACAACGACTGAATAAGGCAGTTTCTCATACGCCGTGCCCACCGCATGGATTGTTGCGCCCGAAAAAGTGTTCCATGAGTGCTTCCATTTTCATTTCGACAAACAAGCAATCCCGTCGAAAATGCCAAAAGGGGTGACGTGTACAGCATGACAGTACTGCTTTTCTGAGACAGAGACAGGAGACAGGTGATTGGGGTTGCCGGCACAGCGGGCCGATAACCTTGCGGAAGTAGCCGAGTAGCCGGATCGAAAAAGGAAAGCGATGGCGTCGAAATCGATCGATTGTCGATGAGAGCAAAATTTTCCGTCTTTGTGCCTTTCCATTTGGATTCCAACGTTCAGCTTCTTTCTACCCTGCCCTGCTTCAAGTCTTCTCAAAACTATTTTTCCATCCTTGTCATAATCTACACTGCATCATTCACCACCAGACTAGAATCGACGACCTTCGTCTATTGACCCTCGCGTGAGTCGACATACTGTACCTTTGTGCACCTCTTCACCCTTTTGATAACAGGTGGTCTTCAGTAAGAGGTGAAAACCGACCGTTTCTGTCTTGCTTAAATTTACATTGACCTGCCCTTGTCAAGGCGAACCTCCCTAATAATTACTGATTTTAGCAGTTGGCTGTCACTCTTCACCCAGCTTCCCTCGCCTTCGCCCTGCTTCCATCGCCTGCTTCTTTCTTCCACAAAACGTTTGATCTTTTATTGATCCTCGCTCACAAGCGAGGTCCTTACCGCTACTGACTGAAACCTATCCGTTACCGTCCGTATCCGCCCGGTTCGACCGACCGTGGCGGTTCTGGTTCGGTAATCCGGTTTCCTGCCCATCACCGTACCAACGACATCTTGCACCCGAGCCTTCTCACTCTTGGTTACTCCTATTGAACTCTGGATCTCGACCACAAAATCGATTCAATTAGACTGGACGTTGCTATGTCCAAACTCGATATTCTACCCACCCCTCACTCTATTGATTTCATCCCCCCACAACTTATTTCTCCCATCTGCTGTCCTTCCTCCCAAAACCTGCCTTGGTCACAAAACGACACATATCTGTTCAATGATAAGCTGGCCTCTCTTGAAATGGGTACCCTCCATGATGATGACGTTAATGACGATGATGACACCATCTTTCCTGGTTTACCTCCTTTGCTCCGCGGTCACCCGGATATGCATCTTCGCGATGGTGTCATTCGTGCTGCACGTCTCTCCGCCGCGGGCGTACCAGACGCAGAGAATGCTTATTTCGTCGCAGACCTGAGTTATGTATATAACCAATACGAGCGATGGAAGCGCAACCTTCCTGAAATCGAACCCTTCTACGGTGCGCGTGCCCGTCACGCTTAGCTTTCTAACCCTTCGCTGACATGCATGCGTGTCTGGCCGTAGCGGTGAAATGCAACCCAGACCCGTATGTGCTTCGCCTTCTGGCGGCACTTGGTACCGGCTTTGACTGCGCCTCAAACGGCGAAATCACGCAAGTTCTCGGTCTCGATGTTAATCCGGACAGGATCAGTTTTGCCAACCCATGCAAGGCTTCATCATTCATCAAAAATGCCGCCAAGGTTGGCGTCAATACCCTGGTCTTCGATAATGCAGATGAACTGTATAAAGTTGCTCGCATCCATCCAACTGCGAAACTTGTCCTGCGCATCCTTACGGATGACTCGAAGAGCCTATGTCGTCTTGGGCTTAAGTTTGGAGCACCGCTTGTTACAGTACCAGGCCTTCTTAAAATAGCAAAGGAGCTCCGACTTGATGTAATTGGAATCAGCTTCCACGTAGGGAGCGGATGCTACGATTCATCCGCGTTTGCGGATGCCATCAGCTACGCACGCTGTGCCTTCGACATGGGAGTGGCTGCAGGTTATGAATTTTCATTACTAGACGTCGGTGGTGGCTTTCAGGATGCTACATTCGAAGTAACCGCAGATGTCCTCCGCGACGCTCTCGACTTCCATTTTCCCGATCGCGCAGGACTCAAAATCATCGCCGAACCAGGGCGGTATTTCGTCTCCCGGGCGTTCAGCCTCGCCGCTAATATCATCGCCCGTCGTGCCCCACTTTCTGACGGCGAGGAAACAGAAACCGATGATGAGGGCGACGATCAGCCTTCTGTGATGTGTACGTGTTCATCGTTCTCAGTGCGGTACGTGCTAACATACGGGGCTTCCTAAGATTATATCAATGATGGGGTGTACGGAGCGTTTAACTGCATCCTGTTTGACCATCAGCAGGCTCATCCCTACGTTCTGTCCATGAATGGCTCATTCCATTTCCCGGGAACGGAGAGTCTTCAGCGCTGCAGTTTATGGGGCCCAACTTGTGATTCCATCGACTGCGTTTGTCCTGTAACAATGCTTCCAAGAGGGCTACGTGTCGGTGACTGGCTAGCGTTCGACAACATGGGCGCGTACACGATATGCGCCGCAAGTCAATTCAATGGATTTTCTGTCAGCCCGGTGATATATACGACGGGTGATGGATATGTTTCGCAGGAGACTCGGCGCATACTCAAAGCCGCGGCCAGCGCGGCGAATGCGTAGTACTACAGTAGTGGCAGTTGGGCGGCGCGGCATCAAGGCACATCTGTATGTATGTAGGATACCGTCTGGGCATGCCTCATGCCGCAATTTCCGGAGTTCCCGTAATTTTTTTTTTCTTTGCGCGAACCTTACAAGCACATGCTCGAGGAGTACACGCGGGACCGACCGAGCGGATGACTGTCTCAGCGCCTCCAGCGTCCGGGAAAACGTCGACACGCGCTCGATCAAACTGTTTGCAGAGTCATTCCTCCTCGTGACGTGTGCCCCCAAAAGACGATCCAGGCACGCCTTACACATAACTTGACCCCGGTGTACTCCCTTGATGAACTGAGGCCGTACCGATAGGCATAACTGTAATAGAGAACAACGTTGTCTACCCGTGGCAACGGTGACAGCGAGGGGTTAGCTGATGATAGGCAGATGAACAAGCGAGGACCAACTTGATCGGCTGCCGGTCGCACATTTAGTTGCCATCGCCTCACGTCACTTGAAGAAAGATTTGGGTCGGGGAGGGTCGTGTTTGTGAGACCAATTTAAACCGCTAGTGCTCGCTAGCCTCTTTGGTTATATTATCAGATTAAGCGCGTCCTGGCGATGGGCGATCCGCCGGAAACCCATGTGGAAAAGATGAAGATGGCGTTCGTGGATCCTGCTGTAGAGGTCCAAGCTCTATTTGTCGGGGGTGGTGAGCGTTTCTCATCGAGGGTACTCGCGAGTAGCGCCCTCGGGGGAGGGGTTCGTCATGAGATATGACAGACAGGACCAAAGTGTCAACGTATCGATGTCCAAAAATTTCCGTGGGTTGCTGTATCTAG
>QFDX01001738.1:0-19292 GCA_003315875.1 Lactifluus piperatus
TCGGGGTCCGAGCCCATAGATCTAGTTCCTTTCCTTGCTGCCAGAGTTTGACATGGCTGCCCAAGAAAGTTGGCAAGACATGTGAAAATTCACTGATCCGTAAGAGATACAAATACTGTAACACGTATAGATAACACAAGATCGGATCTGTTTTTCTATCGGGAATAATCTTGGGTGTTCTTTGAAGTAATTCACCACCTTTGCCGCAACTACTCCCGTCGAAGGACTTACCCTACGATGGTGAATCTAGAGACAAGGTTTGGGGTCGATAAGAGCAACCTGCACTTGCTAAATTATGACTATAAGGACACCTGGACACGCCTAGTAAAGAATCAGAGACGGAATTCCCAAATTTTCAATATTCCCATACTACGAGATGGTGCTGGGCCATGCTTTGAGGGGAAGGACTCCACATGCCCTAGAGCAGACGCGCCTTTTGTTTACCCCGCTTGCGGTGTTGATCGGGGGGCTCATCTACAAGATTGGTTTGAGGCGAGTCAGAAAGCTTCAAATAGTACTCCTGTAGCTGGGTCATGAAGCCATCGTTGGGTTGCACGATATTCCGCTTTGCACGGACTAATGCGAGCGCCTCGTCCGGTGTCATTTGCCTCGTAGCAATCAAATAGGCAATCACTACAGTCGCGCTCCGGCTGATCCCCATGAAGCAATGCACCTGTTTAGTGGTTTATAAATTATCGGGCGGAGTACTTCTGTATGGCCTAGGATAACATACCAGAACACGATTTTGTCGGCTCTCCGCAAGGGCATCACGGATGAAGGACGTCGTAGTGGGGAGGTGCGTAAGGATATCCTCATATCCACTGTCAGACAGAGGGACGTGCAACAAATTCAAAGGGAACGTAGATGGGAAAGTTGGTGCTTTCTCGATGACAGAGATGACGTGGGTGATTCCTAGGTTAGTTAGCTCAATCACATCCCTGGCAGTGCCCAGGCCAGTCAAGTACAAGCGCGGTGCTATCTTGCTGGCAGATTTGCTGGCTCGTCGTTTGGGTGAAGAACGGCTGCGTCCCATCTCAGATTGTTGTGTAGTGATAACAATGGGGTTTGATGCAGATATCGTAAGAAGTGAATCAGGGGAAGGGGTGAATTTTATCCTCAAGCAAGGAAGGCATGAAAGCCTTCATGCAGCTTCATGGCTTAATTGGGGCAGAGTGACTCGTCGTCATATGACTCCGAGTCAGGGGATCGCCTGTGAACAAACAAAAGCAAATAAGTTGCTTCCGATGGCTGCGTGGACAGAATCGTACTCATCAGAATATATTAATATCGGAACGGATACACTGACACGTAGTTTCTTCTTGCGTGCACACTCTAGTGCTGATTTTATGTTTCTTAGCACTGTTTTCATTTGGTCTTCCTGCTGGCACATCAGTGGTAATAAATAACGGACATGACGACACCTTCAGTTGTCGGTACCGGTATCGCCAGAGCTGTCCATGCCTTCCAAGCAAGCTGCCCCAGCTGTGTGACACGCGCGCCAATTGCCCAACGTCGCGAACACCTTTGGAGTACCCTACCAGCTTTGACTAAGTGCTGTTGCATTTTCGTTGTATTTTCCCTGAACTGACATTGACTGCTCCCCCACATGCTGCGCCTCTGGGCCCTGACCCCAATCCTCTCACAAGATCCTAACTACTACTGCACCGAAATTAGTTCGAGATCATTAAAGGAGTCCCTCCCACATCGTTGGGGTCAACCGCAAGCTCAATCATAGCCCCGATGTCGATATCGAGGCGTCGGGTTTGGGATTCGAAAGACCTTTATGAGTCGAAAAAGACTCGGACCTAACCTTTTCACGCGCTGATCGAACGCCAGGGATATTCGTTCCACGTTCCACGAATCACGAAGTAAAGCTGGATCTCGATTCTGGAGTAAACATTCCCATTTGGGAATCATGTCAGGAAGGCACATCACTGGGCTTGTGTCTATATTGGCAGATGTAGCCACAATGTCAGTGAGTCCATGGGAAGAGCTATGAGTAGAGGATCTCTTCTTATGAAGGATCGTCGGAGTATCGTCGTCAAGGTATGGTCACGTGACTCGGAGGCCCCGTCGTTTTAGACCGCGATTGCACACCTTGGCCAGTTCTGTTGGGATCTGCTCTAGCAGACAGTGGACGGGTCATGCAATCAAATTGTGTCGGGAGCTAATGCTCACTTCCTTTACAAGTACTAGAGGGGTCACCACCGCGCAGTGATGGCAATATCACGCAATGCAAAACAAAGTTACAAGACGCGTCGTGAAGATATGTTATTCTAGATATAAATTATGATCTAGGTGCCATGCAAAATATACTTTCAATAGTGTCAGGACAAGGTACTTTTGGGGCCGGTGTAGGTATCAGCGCTATATCAACTCCGGGTGTCCCCAACGTGTTGCTTCTGCAATTACTGTTAAGAAACTCGTTTTGCCATGTTCAGTCCAGAGTCAAGATTTAGATCTCTAAGGGTAATAAAATAGTTTTTGTTTGGTACTCGTGTCATCCCAAGAAGGGGAATGACTGTCTCTTTGGTCGGCATCGGTTGGGCTTAGTCAGCAAGGATCAAGACATATGACTCTCAAACTTCCATAGTTCTAGTGCGGCGACATGTGGTTGGAGGGTGGCGGAGGGAAAGGACAAGGACTTTGCCGTGGCTAGGGCGTTGCGCATGTAAACCCGTGCCGCATCCCTAGGGTCCCACAAGCTATACCCCCAAGCAGCTGCCCTTGGTTTTTCCTGCTGTCCATTTTTATCAAGGGGCTTCTCCGAGTCTTCGGCAATATTGGGCTCTTGCAAAGAGTCCGAGTACATGGAATAGTACTCCAGTAGCTGGGACATGAAGCCGCGGTTGGGCCGTACAATGGCGCGCTTTGCGCGGACAGCCGCGAGCGCCTCCTGCGGAGTCATTTTGGTCGTGGCGATTAGGTACGCAATGACTACCGTCGCGCTACGGCTGACGCCCATATAACAATGCACCTATTTCGTTGACTGTCAGCTATCCGACACGGATGTCGACGCCGAGGTTAGCACATACCAAAACGCGATTACTGGGGCTCTCTGCGAGGGCACGACGGATGAACGACGTCGTTGCGGGGAGGTGGGTAAGGATATCCTCATGGGCATAGTCGGACACCGGGACGTGCAGTGTTCGCAGTGGGAATGTGGGAGGAAAAGATGGGGCGTCCCTGATGACAGAAACGACATGGGTGACTCCAAGGTTGGCTAGCTGGATCACGTCGCTGGCAGTGGAAAGACAGGTTAGGAACAAGCGCGGCGCTATTATGCTTGCTGTTCGTCTGTTAGTTGTGTGAGGTCGCATGATATTAAGTTGTTGGGTGGTAGATAGAAGGATGCCTGTGAGACATGGCATCGCAAGGTTTTATCACGAGGAGACGCATCGATGATCATCGCGATGAGAAGTAGTGGAGGGATGAGTCATGATATAGATGATAAATGACTCGAGAGGGAAGCGAACCGGCGGATCTATCATTATTCATCTGTGCATGTGCATGTGGCCACGTCAGATCGCGAAGGTTACCGATCCACTGGCAGATTGGAAATTATTTTCTAGTAATACAAACAAATAGCAATCGGAGTAGTGCTGTAGAATCATGCTTCTACTGTACGTCTACGAAGGAATATCAGCACCTTTCTGAGTACCCCCAGTCAACTTTCGAATCACTTCTACTACATTCTCCCCAAGTCGTCTACTAGTAGCCGGTGCTTTGTCTTGCCCCACTTGCACTTGCCTCGCGTATACCACCAGCTGTCGTCGAAACCCCAGATTTGGGCATACGATACCACGTTTTGCCTTGACAGCGGCGAGCGCTTCATCAGGTGTCATTCTCATCGTAGCTACGAGATAAGCGCATACAACCGTCGCACTGCGGCTTATGCCCATGAGGCAATGAACCTAGATGAAACTCTGAAATTGAATACAAGGTACGTGGAAGAAATCATCTGACACTCACCAGGACACGTGAGTCCGGACTCTCTGCCAGCGCATCGCGGATGAACGAAGTGGTGACTGGTAGGTGAGTAAGGATGTCTTGGTCTGAAGTGTCCGAGAGTGGTATATGCAACGTCTGGAGCGACTGCGTCTTTGGGAGCGCGGGCGCGTTCTCGATGACGGAGACGACATGAGTGATCCCGAGCGAGGTCAGTCGTGCCTCGTCGCGTGCGGTGAAGAGGTCTGTGAGGTATAATCGGGGTAGCACCTCGCTAGCTGTGCTCCTACGGTCAAAGAGTGAGGATGAGCCACGTCGCCCTCTGCGTTGCTTTGCGGCAGAAAGGAGGGATGCTTGCCAGGTTGGCACGTTGAATGAGAGCATGTTGGAGATGGTGGTGGTTGGTGGCAAGACTAGGAAGGATTTAAAGGTGGGATCTCCCAATCAAATGTGTCAGGGAAGCCCATTCGTGTGTTGCTGTCACTGTTAGCGCCAGACGCCAGACACGCGGTACGTAATCATTCATTCCTGTGTTGTGTTCCATCAGCTTATGTAACCCTTTACTCCAACGTGGCCAGTTATCTAGTTATCATTGAACACACACAATCTTGATTCAATGCGACCTAGTGGGACTCGTGCACTCGAATACTGTATTCAAGTATTCGTCATAACAATCATCGGGTGCGTGCACAGTCCGACGTAGTAAACATTTTGTCTTCATACGGAGAAGTTTGGGGTGGTACACCGCCTTTCTGGAAGTCGGCGGTGCGCCACGGACCTGTATCACGCCTGTACCAGCTGACTTTCTCTCCGCAGTCGGGTGGTTAGCCCGTCACGAGGAGCGCTACATTGAAGCAGGTCAGCCATGCTATCCCAGTCACATCCATAAATTATTCACCATGGCGTGAGTCTCATCGAGCAGTTGTATACATGATGACGGTCGGAGTGCTTTTCCCGGTCCTCGCCATACTATATCTACACGTTTGTTCAGGCCGTGCTACGCACAGCGTCCCTACCTACATAGCTCCTGAGCCCCATTCCATCACCGAACCTTTCGAATGCCGCCCAGATGGAAGTTTCGATTTCTGCGTGAAGGATGATTGCAAGATGCGTTGGAAACCACCTAGAACACATCATTGCTCGACGTGTGGTGTGTGCCGCCTAGGGTTCGATCATCACTGTCCTTGGGTAAGCGGGGTTCGACGTCGAATCTGTACTGTTGTCTGACTGTTAACACCTTGTCATGTCAGTTAGGGAACTGTGTTACTACGAGACGACTGAAAGCATTTCTGGCCTTGCTTGTCTTAACATCAGTCACCATACCTCTTGCTAGCCTGCCGATCTTGCCGATCTTAAGCACACACCTCATCGATGCGCTGGCAGTATCCTATGCCGACACCTGGGCTACGGATGTGTGGTGGGATCGCCCGTACTCGTGGATATTATGTGGCGGTCCCCCAGGACGTTGGGCCGTCGGGGCCCTGTTTGGTTTCCGCACGCTGCGGGTTCGGCGCACCCCCGCACCGTGGCTTAGTGGCTCTCTCATTTCCCAGCCGCACGCTCGCATCGCAATCCTCGTAGGCATCGCGGCATTCTTATGGCTATTTGCCGTTGTACGTATTTCAATGCTCACACTGTAAACCCCCGACTGATCCAGGCCCGTTGTAGTCAATGGCCATTTTTGTTGCGGCAGATGTGACTAAAGGTCAAACGGCTCTGGAAACCGCTCGCTTTCGAGTTCTCCAAACTGGAAAGACCGCACGGAATCCTGTAGGCCGCTTCGTTTGCATACCGTATTCGAACGGGCTAGTCTCCTCTGCTAGCGCTTCTGCAGTCCATGTTCTTCCTGCAGCCCAGGGGAATGGTCATGAACCCTGGGATGGACAACGTATCTATCCAATCCCATTGAAAGGGCGCCTCTATGACCTTGGTTGGCGTGAAAATTGGCGCCGGGTATTGGGACAATCGTTATTCGAAGTTGGGATACCTCAGGGGTGAGTAGTTATGGTAATCGTAGCCTTTTCTTCTCTGAGTTCTCTCCAGTGTGTACGAGTGGCCAAAATTAAACCCAACAATGATTCGGCGCATGCTGGGTTTTGAGAGCTAATGGGACACCACCACTCGAAACGAGCGAAATTCACATTTGATATAGAGTAAGGTACACCAAAGTTAAAGTGTTACCTTTTGTTCCGTCCATCTCCCGCCTCCAAATTTACACACAATGCGTCGGGTTTGTTTAACCTGCAATACGAGCTTCTTACTATCCCATTTAGCGGGTCATGCCTTCATGGTGAGGTGCCTGACGTTCACATAAACCAAAAATACTCGTGATGGATTCCGAGAAGTCTCGCACCTTTATTGCCGCATGCGGTTTGCGGCCAAAGCGGTGCGTTGTCGGGGGCGAGACACGCCCCGTCCCAGAGTGTTGTTGTCGAGTCCGTGCCCTGCCACTCGAGACAAGATACTTCTTGGTAATGCCCGGTCAGTGCACCAGTGCCACCCTGGAAGAACGCTCCAGCGGCACCCGATTCCACGCACAGATCAAAACTGCCATTAATTTTTATTTCAGCATATCACTCATTCCCAATTAGGCGAAAGAGAAATGAATCACGCACTGGACGGCCTTGCCCAGACTATTGAAGGGGTTGGAGGAGGTCTGGCCACACCAGTACTGGTTATCTTGAATGGGACACATATCGGTGACCTTCACGATGATGCTCGTGTGCGGGATCGGATTCTCAGGAGAGTAGGGGTCCTTGGTTCCGGTTATTTTGAAGCAGCGCCCGCAAGCGTCACCAGGACCATCGCCATCCACGCTACCATATGCCAACTGGCTGATCGCGGCCGTAAAGCCGTTTGCGACTTGACCACATGCTATCAAGGAGACGTTGCGCTTAGCACAGACCTTCACCGAACCCACATCAAACCCCTCGCTGAGTAAAACTTACCGGGTTGTGAGCAATCGTTGTAAAGCGTGAAAGACGCGCTGCCCTTCGGGTTCTGTACGTAACCGCCCTGGGCCCTGCGCTGCAACTCAAAGTCGGTCGTCGTGGCACCATTCGATGCAGCAGCCAGAGCGAAGATGGAGATTAAGACAGCTAGTTTCGTCATGATCTTGGGGGGGTGCTATTACTGGTATGGGCCGTTGCTACTGTTTGTTGGTATCCCTCCCTGATTGTTGTTCATGCCCTTTATAAACGCCAGTCGTGGGATGATTCTGAGGTGCACAATTCATCAGTTAAGTCGCGCATCGCGACCGACTAATCGTTGGCGGGAGGTGAGGTACAGTGTCGGTACGCTCCTTGAGACGCTTCAGTTTGACTTGTTCACACTGGCAGTATCTGAAAAATAACTACATACACGGAAACTTGGCCGCCTCAGCAATCGACTGGCATTACCAGTAATGTTATTATAAACCTAGGTGCTTGAGCTGCATAAACATGAGCAAGAACAGGGAGTATCAACAATTCGTCACAAACGGAACATATGTTGCCTAATTTGGTTTTCGGCTCAGCACGCGCTGCACGGCCAATTCAACGGATGTAGATCGGGGAGTGCGGTGAATGTGACTTTGATGTTGTACATCATCTGACGATGTGCCACAGTTACTAGTAGTCAAAAAAAATTTCGCCCGACAACCGATCTCAAAATCTTTCGTAGAACATGTTCGCTATCCACACCGGCGTGCCGTAAATGACCTCAAGTGAGTCAAGTCCCTCCATGTCGTTGCATATTGGAGATTCTCTCTCTTGTAGTAGGTGTCGACCGTTGTCGGGCCTGAGGTTTCTAAACGACGAAGACACGATACATTGGATGGCAACGTTGCCAGAGCGCCGTGATAAAGGGTTCCTCCGTGACTCGCCCGACAAACGTTGGTGGGACTTACCTCACGCTTTTGTAATACGATATTCTCCATATTCTGATGCTGATGTGGGATAGTAATCATACATTAGGGATTCAAATTATAGAATAACGGAAAACGGGGATTCAGAACGTTCGATGAGTCTTCAACTTTTTTTTAAAAATTCTAGATTTCGCAGCGCGGCGCAGAAGTGTTCTTTCGGGTGACTTAATCTATAGCGGTGCCGTATGATGACGGACGCTCCATTGAAAGTGGAGAAAAAGGCGTGGTCGAGGGAAGGTAGTACAACATATTCTGAATTTGATGAGATCATGAAGGTTTATCGTGGACAGCGTCTGGATCTGGATCTTGACCAGGATCGAAAATGGGAGAATATATGTCATTTCTAGGGACGGAACACTCGAACCGCGGACCCGAGGACCGAGGCGGTGCTGAGGGTGAGTCAGTTTTCGAAGATAGAAAGGATTTTTAGGTGGTAAGATCTTAAGATCTTAAGAGCAGTCCACGGTAACTATGTTAACAGCAATATCTCATTCAACAACACGGGGGCCATGGAAGGCGCTGGGAAGCTACCAAACTCATAAGTAACGAATTTGCTGTCTCTACGATGCAGCGCGGCGAGCGACGAATCAGCCTTATTGCGGTAACCGCCGCCGGCGCCCAGTCTATGCAGAGTGAGACCCCATTATTCACTTGTTACCAGTGCTAGACGCACAGAGGAAGTTCAAGTTATGCCGCCCCGCACCAGCCCGGTTGGATAGACAGATGACGATCTGTTCTGATTTGGGGACGGTGAATTTGTCTTGTTGAAGTTGTATACAGCTCAACCTGCAGACCACGTGGGAGCATGTTAAATTAAGTTCACATAGCGATGGGGTCGAGACCGGGAAACACCTGTTCACAAGTTCCAGGAAGTCTATGCTAGCCTCTGTTGCGCCAAAACGCTTCCATGGCGTGCAGAAAGTCGCCAGAGGGTTGCCCGGTGTTGGTGCTATGGAGGTCCAGCCGCAAATTGCACGGCAGGACGCCGGCCGGCCGTACCAGAATTCCATGGCCAACTCGGTCGCCCTCACGCTAGTACCAGTAGTGTATTGTAGACCATTCATCTCACCTGAAAAAAAACTGATATTAATCACCGTTCACTCTCAGTTCTATCTTAAGTTAATCTCTAACCCTACTTTCTCACGGCGAGTGAGCAAATATCCAGGAGGTATGACGAGAGAAGCGCACCCCAGTTGCCGTTATTGACGGCAAGGTGAATCTTTGGCTTTACTTTCAATAAAACAGGTGCAGTTCCATAATGTGTTCCCAAAAGCGAGTTGCAGCAGACGGGAAGAGCACGGTCACAACAACCTCAGAATCAGCGACTACATAGTACACGTCAGTGTTGACCCAGACAAGCAGCACAGATAGAATCAAGAGATTTTCCGCCTTCGTATCCATGAATGTGGCTATCGTAACTTGATTAGCTGAGAACTTCCCCCAGCACCAGCACGCTACATGTAAAGAATAACGCGCGAATGTGTTTCGTAAGATCTGAAGGGAGCCGCCAGAGACGTAGGGGTTATTTCTCATGCCTGGGCTTAGTTGAGAGTTGAAGAGACTGGGCACATCAGTGCAATATATATAGAAAATTTGATGAGAAAACCTAGCGTGTGGATTCGTTGCATGGATCTCCAATAGTTTCTTCCCATGCCCACGGCCTAAGACATGTGGTCCCCGTTCCCGGAGTTGGGTGATAGGAGATTACCGACACCTTATCTCCATGCTACCGCGTAGCAGGTTCAGAAAGAAACTAAAATAACCCTCTATTCTTGAAGGCCTGAAGCCTGAAATGCGAAGGAGGAAAATGCGTACATAATCAAGTTGTGCTGACCAAATGTGGCTGACGTACTGTGCTGCGCAGAGGCTGCTGCGGCCATAGGACCCGGGTCCTGTAGGTCTACTGAGACGGCCGGTCGTCCACTGGGACGTCGATTCGGCACCGTTCTACTGCGCAGAAGAGATGAATCACGAACAAGGGACGTCGTCAATCCCTGACCGTCCAGACAAGCCATTGGTCGTGAAATGCGAATGCAACTCGCACCGTCAAAGGCTCACTTTCAAATCAGCGCGTTTGTGTACATTTGATCAGTTCAGGACGAAGGTCCTTCTCGTCCTCTTTGTCATTGCTCTCACACTGAACTGTTGTTTCTTAGATCGAGGAACATTTTCGTCTGACTGCGCATTCCTTCACGATACAATGGAAGGATGATGACGGAGAAATAAATGACATTCACAACGAATCCACATGGAATGAAGCTATTGACTACTACCACTCCGGCGATGAAATGTCCGTCAGTTCTTCAAGTTCCATCTTCTCATCCCGCAGCTCGTCGTCGCGGCATCACAGGATAACGATGCCCCTCCAAATCCATCTCGATTACGACGGACCCAGTCTCTCGGATACTGCCTCCTTGGCCAGCAGAGAGGATCCACTTGAAGGAAGCCCAGTGCCTTTTTCTGCGGGAGAGCTTTCTAGCCACCCCCTAGATGACGATGCAGTGACAGTGAGTTCGAAAGACACCCATGGTTTTCTACGTCAGGGCCGGGCACCCTTGATCAAGAAACTTT
The DNA here is from genome assembly GCA_003315875.1 of Lactifluus piperatus. Lineage (NCBI taxonomy): Eukaryota > Fungi > Basidiomycota > Agaricomycetes > Russulales > Russulaceae > Lactifluus > Lactifluus piperatus. Next base: position 10,424 of record QFDX01001738.1, read on the forward strand.
TGAATGGCACTCCACGCGCTGGGTCCAGCTCCAGCCGAGGTCGGCCACCGCAGAAGCCCTCCCGGTCACGTATTCTCAACTTTGGCTCTCGAATGTCATCCACCGAAGAAGCGGAGGAGAGTAACACCCACGATATGCGAACAGACAACCGCAGCTTGTACAGTGTAGCCGACACTGAGAGGGGGTATTCAGATGACCTATCAGGCGTATATGAACGTCTCAGACTAGAGGAGCAACGAGACCCCACCCTTTCTCATGAACGCTCCATGCTCCAGACCGAGATTGGGCAGGCCTGGCTAAAGGATCAAAGCGCTCACCGATTGAAAGCCACGCTCGGCAGACTTCCTGTGCCTTCTATAAGCGATGACTTCTCCCTCAACACGGACACTCCACTTTCCGATGCTGGTACGGATATCAGGCTTCCGAAGGACGAGTCCGGGAAATCGTTTGGCAGCTATAGTAGGTCTGGGCCCTCTGAATCTGCGGAAGATTTAGATTACGAAATCCTGAACTGCGGTCAACCTAGTAAGCCACGCTATATTCTGCGCTCTGCGCAATCGTCTCAGAATCGAATCGATCATACAGACAACGGCACTGGCATCCCTCATGGGCTTCCAGTACCCGAGGAGGTCACTGATTGCTCCGAGTGTGGGGTTATCCTTGAACATATCAAGTATATCTGTACGACTTGCGGCGAGAAGACGCCTATATCACGCGCCACACTTGCCGCAGCCGCAGCCGCAGCGGGTGAGGGGAAAGACAAGAGTCGGACCTCCCATGATTATTGTCATGAGTATCTTTCCGAGTATAATTTGCAGGAGGCAGCCTACCCCCCTCGAGCGCATCGCAGCCCAGTTACGTCGCACACCTCGAACAGTCCCAACGCTTCTATGTGCTCGTCAAACTCCAAGCCCCTGCCTGCGTTACCTTCCACTTCGCCCACACAAACGATATTTGGCAGAAGTCTTGGCTCTCAATCGACCTTGGTTCCGCCAAGCGCGTCGGCATCTTCGTCTTCACTAACATGCGTTGGATATGAACTTTGTGCCGAGTGCTTCGGAAATTTCGGCTACGACCACTCATTGTCTAGTGGTGTGGAGAGCCCATCCTCACCAACATTTCCCCAAACTGCGCAGGAGCTCGCAATCACGCGTCGTAGTGCGCCAAAGCGGAAAGGGCAGCTGCGTCACGCATTCTTGGCACAGGTGTGGGAAGCGAATGGTTGGCAGGACGTTGGTGCGCGCTCCCACTGCCGTAATCTATGTTCTGCTGAGCTGAATACGCAAAAATATGAGCAGGGCAGGATGAAATATCGCACAATTGCTCCGGGTGTCGAGCGGTGCTCTCAGGAACTCGGTACAAATGCGTCGGCTGCCCCAATTTCACGATCTGCCGAGCATGTTACGGGTGCGCAATTTGCCTTTCTTCGAATTCTCTGCCTACGAATATAACAATGTCGGATGCAGTGACGTTCACAACATTCACCCCATTCACCTCTTCCTCGAGATGAGAGTCAAGCCCACTTCTAGATCGCGCAACGTCCAGGTCCAGGAACTATCGAATGACGCCGGAGCTTACGAGAGCACGGATGAGCCTTGTAAGCAGCCCCCCATGGGTCCTTCCGGATGTTGCTTATCATTTTTGCTAGCCCTCAAGCACCCTGGGGTCCGATGCTTCAAGTGGGTGATCTCAGATACGTCGATACATTTCTCGCTGACCCTTGTGCAGTTGTCAGCAGGACATCATTGGGGCTCGTTACCACTGCGTCGTATGTACGACGATCGACATCGACATTTGTTCCAATTGCGAGACTGCCGGTTTGCCGGGTAATCTCGAGGCATCTGATGGTGGACACAATTCTTCCCACGCGATGTTAAAGGTATAGAAAGTCTTTCTCGAGTTGTGTCCGCTCGCACATGCTGACGACCAAGGAAGCTTCCAGTGCCTCCAAATATGGACCAGGGCCCGCATGTTTCGCAGCGCGCTCATGGATTTCACGGTCGTGACGGTGCGAACTTGAACGTGGCGTCACGGTCGCCACTGCACTCAAGTCCTGGAAGCGGCTCTTCGGTTTCTGGGCGCAGCGGTTCATACGGCAACGGAAGCCTGGGAGATGCAGAGGACGACTTTGTCCACCTCCAAGTCTGCAATTCATGCTCTAATGTTTGCCTTCTTATCTATTCCTGCGGCGATAGCTCTAAAGCTTGCTTCACCCAGCCCATCATCGGTGTCAGGTACCAATGCCTCAACTGTCCTTCATTACCCGAGTCGTACAACCTGGTATGTAAACATCTTTATGTCCCCCCCGGTCTCTGGTACTCCAATTCTTTACTTACCCTGAACAATATAGTGCGCGGATTGCGAGTCAAAGTCGTACACGGTCCACGACCCAATGCACGTGTTTGTCAAAATCCCTCGGCCAGTGGATAACCCCGGTCCCCTAGAGTCTGAATTCCCCATCATTCCACCTTTGTTCGTGGAAAGGTTTATTCTCGCCAATCGATTTATCATCTGATCCTCCGTTCGCAGATATCGAAATCCTGCTGGCCCCGCTCCGGGTACGCCTGGCGCAGAAATATCGGGTGATCCTGCAGGTACGTAATGGACACTAGTACTTACTTATCCGTCGCTCGTACCTGACAACACTTGTTTGCCCGCGTCGTACCAGCCTATCTTCACAACCTTACACATTCATTCGCCCTTTGTGACCGGCACATGGTGCGCATTACCGGAAAGTGGTACCGCTGCGCCTTCTGCGCCAAGGACCTTTGTGCAGATTGTGAAGAAGTCGACACACATGATAGCACCCACATATTCCTCGTGTTCAAGGCAGCCGTCGATATGCAAGCATTCCGGTACGCAATCTATCATTTTATCCCATGATATTTCTTGTTGAATGGCTTCCTAACACCTAATAGACATTTCGCCGATTTAGAAAACCCAGCTGGGAGTCCACCTGTGTTGCGCGAAAATATCTACTACCCGCGGCATGTCTAACATTATGCTCTCGTCTCTCGTTCGACTTTGTTGTTTAATTTACTTCTGCTATGTCTGTAGTCGTCCATTTGTACATGTTATCTATTCCAGGATTTCTGTCACAGACTAAACAATGTACTGTGTGAAATTGGGCTAGCCCTTCTTGAACCCTGTAAGGCGGTCAGTGACATGGACATGACTCACAAGCATAAGCAGACTCACCGAGACGACGCCGCTCGTAGAACAGGTCTGTGCGGCTGGCACCAAGATTGACTATCTTTGGACAACCATCACGATCTTTCTCTAAACGCGTGCATTCGGCGCAATAATATGCGTCCGAGATACCTGAAAGGGTAGGTAAAAAAGGAGACCACATGGCAAATGAGTGAGCAGATTTAAGAGGCGCGGGGGGGGGGAGGATGGGGAAAATCCTTTACCTGGGGATCCACAGATGATGCAACGGCCTCCATACGTGCCAAAATTACATTCGTCACAAATCCTCACGAGCGTTTCTGGACGGACGTATGAGTCGCATACGGGGCTGGAAATGCGGGATTGGGGGAGGAAGAGTTCGTTAGCACAAAATGATATAAACGTTTTACTTTCTCTCTGGTTACACCCAAACACCCCCAAGGAGGAAGGAGTGATGATGGCCAAAAAAGAGAGAGAGAAACAGAATAGAAATGACAAATACTCACCATTTTCCATCGCACTTCTCACAAAGACGACCGATGGCTGGATACGATGAACGCGGGATTAGTGAGACGAGCTGTGATCGCTTGTAGATGTGGGGGTGACAAAAGAGGCACTTACCTATTCCAGGTTGGCGTCTGCACATGATCAAATCTATGCCCAGTTGTGAGAACTAAGATATGTGAGCCAGACAGAGTACGCACGCACCGGGATGGTGCTTAGACATGGTGGGAGAGAGGAAAGAAGAGAATGTGTAAAACGCTGACGCTGACGGATCTCGCGTGAACAGTTGGATGAATTGCTGACTCATCGATATTTAATAGTGAAGTGAGTTTAGTCTATAATAGACAACGGTCTGAGTTGACTACAAATGATAACAGAGTTCTACCCATGAGCACATTCAACTTATCTCTCCACTCATGCACAAACACAACTACGATAGATGGAAGCTTCCAACTCCTTCCTCCATCGCCACCTGCAACTTTTCTAACATTACTTCTTTCGAGCTGTACTCTGGTAACTTCAGATAGTTGACGCATGTCATCACGCTTGGCAAATAATCATCTGCCTTAAGGGGCGCTTCGTGCGGCTTGCGTACCACGGTCAACGGCGGGTTCAGTCCACGGAAACCTATCAAGAAGTGCGAGCATAAGCATCAAACAAACATCTCATAACGTAGAAAGGCGAGAGGCTGACCTCCAATGGGAAGTTTCGGGCTTCCGGTGATGAACTGGAGATACTGCCTGCGCGTCGCCACGTCAAATTCAGACATAATCTCAACTAGATTTCGGATGGTTCGACTTTCGACGTTGAATCCATGGTCCGCCTTGATTGCCTCATTTAACGCTGTGGAGGATTAAGATATGCACGCTTGGATTAGGAGAAGCGCCTACTTTCAGTAGACCAGTCCTCCTCGGCATTTCCAAAGAGCATTACTAGTTCATCAAGGGCGAACGCCTGAAGGTCGGTGATCGGGAACACCTTCGAGAAACCTTCTCGGAATGCCTTGGCTTGTAGTTTGGCGCCCTGCCCAATGATTGCCTCGATGACTTCCGCGATATATTCCTCAACATTTTCCGTGGTCACACCAATGTTCTTGCCATTTGGCTAGAAAAGCGAAATTCAGCCTTTGGTAATAAGGTATTAGCCGGGATATATGATTACCCTTAGTTCAATGTCGTATCCTGGAATTGTAAAGTCCAGTGCCAGGTCCTCAACATCGACTTTTTCCTTCAAGAGCCTCTGCAGCTGTCATTGATATCAATCAGGGAAAACCAGCCGACGAATTTCAAACGAAGCGAACCTTTTCTAGTGGCTTCGTGGATGTCTTAAGAGACCTTAGCTTCTCCAGTGATTTAGCCAGATCTTCGTCGACAAGCTTCTCATAGGTCAGTACTGCATTTTCCTTTACGTCAATATATCTGGCGCACCTTCAGCGTGTCAATAGTGAGCGGGACGTCCTCCCCGAGCGCGAGCTTGAGAAATACTTTATTGAAGGACATGTCGATGATGCGAGAGTCCAACATCGCTTTTGCCACGAACTGCCCAATAACACGAATGATATGCATACGCTTAGAATCGACTTCGCTTGCCATATCCTCTGGGCTGATCGGCGCGGGGAACAGCCCTTTTGGGTGGAACACATAGGAGCCAATCCGCAACGGATCGTCGTCGCGCCAAATCTTCAGGTCACGCCTTGCAAACTCTCGCGATACCAGTGCATAGAACTCGAGCGTAGGTCCGAGGCCGGTACCGACCTCCTCAAAGTACTCCACTTCGAGAATCGAGGATGACGAGCCGTACAGTTCGAACACCTTCATAGCGCTCTCGAGGATGTGCTTTCGCGAGATCCGAACCTTCTGTCGCTGCAACCGACCAAGGAAGCCAACTCCATCGTCCCGCCGTGAGGTGTCCTGGGAGCGAGTTTGTTGACTCTGCCATTTAAGGATAAGGCGGGCATAACCGAATGAAGTGGATTGCAAAAAGTTGTAGCGCGTTGCGAACGGGAACAAGAAGGGAAAGTGTTGAGGAAGGTCGAGAGCCCAATCAGGGAGACATTGACTTCAAATATTGATTAGCGAGATAATTTTATAGACAATTTTTACACTGTACCTTGCGACGATCATTGGCTCCTCCAGCTGACGGGTCAACTTGGCCGATAGTTTGTTGTTCACGAACGCCGATTCGGGTAGGTTGCGGTTCGGATGATGGTGCCGCTCGACCTCTACAACGTTCAACTTGTGTAGAACCCGAAGCAAGCGTAGAATCTTGGCGTGTGGCGCATCTTCAGGAAGCGAAGACAACGATGGAGTGGGGGAACGGCTTCGCACGACGGGCTCGGAGCACTCGCTGCTGCCTCCGGCAGGGCCTGGGACCTTCTTGAATTTGATGGTATAAACTCCTTGCCACAATAAGTGGGGTGGTAACGCTGAACCCGATCCTGCCTTTTTCTTGCGGAGTTCATGTTGATGGATGGCACCATAGATCGTGAGGTCGAGTGGTAATGGGTGATCATCCATGGAGAATTCGAGGTGCCAGTCCGTTTGCTTGGCCTTGAGTGCAGATGCGTACGAGCCCTTCCCTGGCCAACCTCGCGGTATAGACCCCTTCGAGCTGCCCGCTACCGCCGAAGGTGTTCCCACCCTTGTCCCGTCGGGGGTCTGCGCCTCGATTTTGGAACCATCTGGCGAGTGGGGATCAGCCGGCGATCAGAAAGGAAATATGAGCAACTACAAACCATCCATAACCGACAGTGTCACCGTCTTATCCGTAGATACATTATCAGGATCCATCTCGTCGTCAAACACCTATCAAATCGAATAGTTAGTGACGTTGACGTCAGATTCACTTTGCATGTGATTAATTGGAGAGGAAGGAACAAACCTCGGCTTCTACCTCGTCATCTGTGAAATCCGCGGTGAATTCGGGATTGTCACCGAAGTTATCTATGCCCGCGGCAGACATTGGCGGTTCGGCGCTTGAACTGAGCGGAGCTGGTGGGGGATTTGAAGGCCCGGCTTCTTCGGTAGGTTCCGCAACAGGCTCGCTCGCGGCAGCAGCAGCATTTTTCGCGCTCAGCCTCTGGCTGCGCCTGCGCTCGACGGTCGCAGAAGGGCCCGCAGAAGTACTAGCTTCCGGTTGCTCCGGTGGTTTGGAGGAAGACAAGCCTCCTGATGTGACACCTGCGAGCGCAGCCAGCATGCCACTGAGTCGTGATCCGCTGAACATCAGGCCAGAAACGCGTGGCCGGAGATAGTCGTGTAGGGCCTGGAAAGTGGCAATGGCATGGATAGACACAACGATGTTATTGAAATTTTTCGGGATGTCGGAACCCTCGGCAGCAACCAGGCGCAGGCGCAACTGCCGAGCTAGGAGGGATGGCGAGCTGCTTCGCTTTGAATCTACAGTGGTTCATGAGGGAGCAAGTCTACTTGTGTAAAGAGAGCGTCAACCCACCGTCCATGCCTTGAGTTACGGTGACGACATCAAAAGCCTCCATCCTCGTCAAACTCTCCTGCAATTTTTTCACGAATATAGCAAAGGGCGTTTGTGGGCCAGCAAGCGCTTTCGACTTGCGAGCAGCGAAAGCATCTAGCAGCAGCTCCTGGCGACGGGCAATGGAGACTGGAGGGAAACAATTGAGTAGACATGTGAGGAATAAGCGTTAGATATCACGTACTGTTCCGCGACTTATCAGTAGCGAATTGTAGCAACCCATCTATCACCCCGCTCTGCAGGAGCTCAAAGCTCGACACGGATGTGTGCGCCGCCGTAAATAACGTCGCGAGTTCCTTCAACGCGTTGCCAACTTCCTTCTCGCTAGCGGATGGGCCAGACATACGGTCAACGAGCCGGCGCAAATTTGCGAAAACATTGTCGGCATCCGTGCTCTCCTTCCCTGTAAGATATCGGAAGCGGATAACTCGCGCTCGCAGAGTGACCGCATCTTCTGGATCCAGAGAGAGTGAAGAGAGCTTCTTGAACCCTGGGATGCCAGCAGCAATTGCAGGGGAGACCGAGATGGGAGGAGGGGGCGGGAGGTCCGGCGCTGACGAGGCATCGGAAAGGTCCTTGTCCTTATCTTTGTCGCTGCTACTACCTTTCTTTTTCGAGGAGGTAAGTACGCGATCAGCAAGCAACTCGACTTCATGGAAAACACCCTCTCTCCGGAAAGCTGGTCGGTACTCTTCTGGTATCTTGGAGAGGAGGAGCTCAACAAGTTGCAAAGCGCCGATGACAAGGGTTGGATGGTCTTTAGATGACAGGATAGACGATGAGAAACTTGCAATAGGTACAGACTAGGGGTGAGAAGTTTGAGTTATTTCCGTGTACTAGGAGGTTTGTTGGGATTTGGCTACTTACCATCAGGACTCGCTTGATCTCGTCCGCTTCCAAGTAACTGATAGCCTTCAGAAGCCCCGTGAGCGTCTTTATTCTCACAGTCGTGATGACGCTTGCTGCATATACGTCCACCAAAATTGGTACAGTAAGCTGCATGAACCTGCCTACGACTTCAGGCTTTCCGCGTAGCATGTCCGTCCGGTCAGGGGGGGATTCCTTGGATGCGGGAGATGGCTCGTCGGCTTCATGCGGGCTGTCAGCTGGCGTTGGAGTCGCAGTCCCAGACGCTGGCGCAGGCGTAGCCGTTGCGGAAGACGACGGTGTGGACCCTCCGCCGCCATGTGCAAACATATGCGTTTGCTGTGCCTGACGCGCTGCAGCGCGATCGGATTTTGCCTTGGCCTTGGTCATCCTCGCAAGCGACTTCTCGGTGTACGTTTTATGGTCATAAACGCCATCTGAAATATAAAATGAGCAAACTTTGACTGATCTGGTAGCAAGCGGTGTTCGGCCTACCCTTGGGAAGGGGCGGGAGAAGCTCGGAAATGAGGCTGAGAGCTTCTTCGACCTGATCCTTGGGTCTATGAGCAAGATTTTGCATCACAGTCATATCGGCGAGTCCTCCACCGAGGCCCTGGCCGCTCGGAGTGTTACCTTGTCCCTCGCTTTCGTGACGAGACGACGGGAGAACGCCTGTCAAGATCTGGTACAGCGTGTCGACAATGCCGGCCTCTAATAATACAATTGTAATGTTTGGACTTGCGCGCGCAGACGTAGCCAGAGCCCGCAATAATTGCGTGAACGTGTTAGCAGCGATTAAAGGAGAGCCACCAGCAGGCAACAAAAGCACGTTGACAGC
>QFDX01001740.1:0-25482 GCA_003315875.1 Lactifluus piperatus
CACAGTACCCTCCGGTCCCAGACAATCTGCGCTTCAATGATAACATAGCTCCTGTTGAGGCACCCCAAGTTCAGGAACAAGCTTTTCGTCAGCCGGTTCCCGTAAGTTCTGCCAGCCTTTCTGTATGGAATATAGATTTGATGAGATATTCACTGCAGGGGGACATTCCCACCGAGAGTCAAGGCCAATACCAACACTACGTCGACAGGCCCCACTACGACAATATGCATCACTGTCTCCCTCCGCCAGCAGGCGTAAGCAAAACCAGCAATGCAGTATCGAGCCCTCCTTGATAATGTTCCTTCTGTAGCACCCCGCTATGCATTATGACCTAGCCTTCAATGAGGATATCCCACTTCCAGTCGAACACGCGACTATTCAGAGTCAACCTCACCGCCTACACGACATTGACAAGACCGACTACAATGAAATGTACCATGTCCCTCTCGCACCAGCCGTGAGCATCACCCATTCATACCACAAGGGCCTTCTCTCTGATGATGATTCACCTTGACAGTACCCCGCACCCTATCACATTGGCCTCAACGATCATGCCATACATATTCGGGATGTCCCAGCACAGGCGCCCGTCATGGCCCCTGTAAGTACTAATCTCTCTTTCCGTCTCTGATACACATCTAACTACATTGTCGGTCTTAGGAGACTCAAGGAGATGGGATATTCCATTATGCTCCTCAGCATGCTGAAGCAGGTCTTAACCAACCCCTCCTTGAAGAAGGGCCCTACCAAGCGCCTGGTGCACCACGAGGAGAGAACCTTCGACGCCGAGCTATTCACTATCTGCAAAACCCCGATTCACAGATTGATTCGGTTATGGTAGAACTAGGTCCAGCAGCTCAATCCAGGGTGGTGATTGTGCTCCGAGTTGACATAGATGATTGTCTCTGAGACCGTGTCCCTTGCTACTGGCATTACCTCTGAGGGTCCATCGAAATAACGTTTGCAACATGTACGATTCCTGCCTGTTTCCGAGTGTCTTGTCGTTCACCATTTATGACTGTTGTTTTGCTTTGTACATGTCACATCTATGCTGTCGTGTCGTTGATAAGTACTTAAGTACTCTCTTCGAATTGGAAGTGATGTTTGGGTATATTTGGTCTGGGTATAAAAGTTGTGCGGTATAGACGACTCGGAGCTAAGACGGCTGCACGTGAGCGTCCCAAGGAGACGTACTACTGTACAGTATCCGAGTCGCGGGTGTCGGTCCGGTCCTGTCGGAGCGTGAGTTGCACGTGTTTGGCGCGCATGCAACTCTCTCGGCTGAGGCGCAGAGCAGGGCTGTGCTTCCATCCACCTCTAATTAACACCCCTCTGTCCACCGTCCAGTAGACCTTCCAGATCTTCGCCCACCCCCTGGTCCCGTATATCCCTTTGTTACTCTGATCTCAATCATATTGACTCTTTCAAATCCTTATCAACGCCCCCATCCCCTTCCCCCGTATCGTCTCCCTGGTCCGTCCCTTCCTCTCCACGACAGCCAACCAGCTGCTACATTACGTGGAGGCACTCTCCTACACAATGGTTTTCATGATCTCTTAGCCCTAATCCCGACACCATCTCCATCTCGATTTCTCTGGGGAGCAACCGCAGGACTAGCTCCGGGTGTGCTTGCTGGTCCGAGATGTGAGGATTTACCTGACTTCAATGATGCCCCCGGCGGTAAACATATACTGCCTGCTATCACCTTGCCGTCTTCCGGCCCCGCATCGCCGAAGAAGGGAAAGCGAATAAGCAAAGACACGGTTTCCTAACCAATAGGTTTTGTGTACGTCTGCGATCGTTGCACCTCCCCGTTTCTTAGCCTCAAATTCGGCCAGCCATTTAGTGCATGCATCTGACGCCGATCACGCGGAGGTTTTTTTGACTCGTTGGGGTCCTGATGACCTTGGCAAACTAGGCGGTGAGCGTCCTTCTTCCCGGAATCCATTTGCCTTGTCCCCTCCATCATTCTCATCATCCGTGTCAGATCCACATTGGGTTTTTCCCATCAAGGTTCGAATACGAGATATAAACCAGGCTCGTGCTATTTATGGGGTCGTTAGCGCACTCGAGCCAGAGCAGCATCGAACGGCGAACGGAGAAATTTCTCCTTTACGTGTGGTCAACTGCGTCAGCACCCAAAGCTCTTCTATGATTACTGTAGCTGCAAGAGAGAATGTACATATCTCTACCGCTGAAAGCATTCCTGGCTGTCCCGGCAACTCTACTACTAAATGGGGGGGTGACCTTGTTACAGTCATGAGTGCAGGAACACAAATGGAATAGTGAGTGTAGGAGCGCCCTGCGACACATACCAGTGTACGCACCATGATGGACAGCCTGGACAGGCAGGTTAGATGTGATATCCAGTTCTAGGAGAAATTCAGGGGGATACACCACTTGTAGAGACCGCTAGGTAATGTCCATCCGGAGACAAAAGAAAGGCGAAATGCTGTTAGACACTCGAGTTTGACTCACCTAAGATATCTGAAGGGTGGCTATACCCACAGAGGTCTCATATGACTGCCACCCACGTCTCAATGCCCTAGTAATAATGGCATTCAAAGTTAGGACGCTTTCCGTGACGTGTTCGCTGTGCCTACAAAATGGTATTGTGACAACTCCAGGGACACAAGCACCCTCTTCCCAGCGCGTGGTAAGGTGGTCATAGGCGGTGTTGCCACCGTGTTGGGATCCTGAGTGTAGTGAATCGCCAACCCGTACTGTTCTCACAAACGGAGTTGAAGCTCTGGAGTGTAGGGATCGATTGTCGATTGCGATTGTCGGTATGTAAACACACGCTGCCGGCGCGTATCTGGGTTACGGAGATCTTGACAGCAGTCCAATGAGATATGCTTCCGAGTCAGGATCACGTAATCGCAACGCTATCCGTCGAAGTATCTATAGAGTACGTAAAGGCATACACTCTGACATATCCTCTGAAAAGGCTATAAGCTAGTCTAAGGAGCTGAGATTCGAAATTGGCCCACGTTGAAACAACGCCCGAGTCCCATGTGTACCAATCTATCATACAGTAATAAAGCGTTCGTCTCACTAGTATATTTTTGAGGACGACAACCATATGAACGTTGGGACTTAATTTAGACCGCCAAAACATTGTAACCACGTCTTGAAAATGAGGTTTGCCCTAAATGGTGGAGGGAAGGGAACGAAAGCGTCGTAACTTATATGGAGGACACGCACGTGGCCGTCGGCCCGATACATGGTGACCGCCCGTAGTCGGCCCGGAGATGGCTGGTGTGAGCAGGATATTAGCGAAAGGGTGGGGTGGGTTTGCGCGTGTGATGGCTGGTATGTGTGTGTGTGGTACAGATGACCGATACTGCGAAAACGGAACTGGAGGTGATGTAGAAGCCTGCTCGTCCGTCATTCCTCCCACCTGGGATGAGAGGGAGGGGCTTCCTTGTGGCTGGGGGGAGGGCAACAATGAAATGAGAGCGGCGGTCGCTGTCATGCCAACGTGCACTCCAGGCCTCAGTGGCATCTTGCTTAGCAGGACGTCATTGGTGACTTATATGGAGTGCAGCTCGCGGTGGTTGCGTAGGAATGGGTTGGTGGCGATGGGGCTTCTGAGATGTTGCATGGAGGAGATCCCACAACCGATCTGTTTAAGGGGGCCCGGTCACGATCGATTGACAGAGATTTGGAGCTCTCTCTAAAGAGTAAGAGGTTTTCAGCAACGTGTTTTGAACGAGAGGGAGAAATGTCGGCTCGGATGGGGGACGTAGTTGAATATGACGGAGATGATGAACGGGTTGATGCACAAAAGGAGGACCCGGGTGACAGCTTGGTCCCGAGCAAGCAGCGTTCCCAATTCGAGGACTACAGGCTCCGCGTCGAGGTTTCTGGTTGTCGTGGGTTACTTCTTCACCTTCTAGGTAGGTGATAGTGGAGGCGACACCCATGGGGATGGCATCCTCGGCTCATGCAGGAGTCGCAACAGAATATGGTGATCTTGGTGTTGGATGCCATTTCTGTCTCAAGGTGGGTAATCCAAGTCGTGAGGTCTTCGCAACGGTGCACGCAGGAACCCTAGGTGAGGCGGGTGACCCAGCTGTGGTGGTCCCAGGGGGAGGGAATGAGGGCGGGCGGCCTGTCGGGAGGGACAAGCTGCGCGAGAGCTGTGAGTCTGGTGTGGACCTCGGCAGTTGGGGAGAGGGAAGAAGCGGGGGCAGAGATCTTGTAAGCAGTGATTGGGATTTTACGGCGGTGGCATTAGGACCCATCGGTACCCACCCCTGAGGAACTCAATACCTTGAGTCGCCGGTCGAGCCCTAGTTGGCGCACGGGAGCATGTATTCGTATCACGAATGCGAGGGGGCGTTTGTCTTGTGCTCCTGCCAACACGCAGGGTTGCCTCTGGTGGGTCGGGTGAGACAAAAGGCGAAGATGAACAAGGTCCGGAATCGATTCCAGCCCCGGGACCCGAAGGATAATAATTTGCAATTTTGTGTGCCCACGAAACATATCGGCGTTAACCGCTTCTATTTTTTTATATGGCTTCCACTACAACCTCGCAGGAATGTTATTTATGTCCAATTCACCATATCTTTGTCCTCTCATTCGTCTTCCTGGCTCAAAGGAGAAGCAACTACAATGTCCCTGCCGGGATGCCACTTCACGGCCAAATCAGAACGCCTGCAGGACTTAGCTTGAACATGATATCAGCCCACCTCCCATACTGTCTGTTCTGTCCTATATTGTCTTGCAACTGGAGGGAATGCATAAAGATCGTTCAAGAAACACTTGAAGAGGTCTTCCAGCGGAAAACTGCGAACCGCGTTCGACCTATGACACGAGTTAGTACTACGTTATATCGAAGATAGTGCGCCCGTCCAGAGGGTGCAGGAGTATGCACTGTGATTTTGTCGCAGAGAGGGCAACAGCTGGGGAAGGTATCCGAGGGGGGAGATCGCTGTGGCCGCCGAGCGAAAGCCAGTTGGTGTGACTGCGGCCCGTAGCATAGAAGCATCAGCAGGTCTCTCAACAAAGTATCACTACACTTGGCATTTAGTGGGCGGGCTCATATGTGGAAACTAATTTTTATTGCTATTTTTTGCGCTTGACGGCGGGTCCATTACTAGTAAGGTTTTCACGACTGGCCTATAGTAACAGCCGGAGGGAAGGCCAGAAGCGGGACCTTAGCGGTGGATGAAACTCTGAGACTAGGGGGTTCAGCGATGTCAGTTGGTGTGTCGGGGGAGCCATTGGACAAGGGTATGTGCAGCTCTAGATCTGATCGGCGGAACAGGAGCAGAAATAAAAAAAAACGACGCAATAATATTAAAAATGGCGCATATTAAACTAAGGCCCAATTTCAAATTGCATCCATACATTTCCGTCCACTGTATGGCTGGTGCGCCACCTGCGTGCCTATCAATAGGTTTCTTATGCACGTCCTTGCGCAACTAGATTAGGCAAAAGACCCAAAGAGTTAAAATGGGCCCTACCATGACTTAAGTACGGTTCAGCACCACCCCTCCAAGTCCTCACACAAAAGCAACAAGTACCAGATGTCTTATGATGAGCAACAACATCCCGCGGTAAGTCATGAGCACCACTATGTCCTCCCCTTCATAAGTGCTTGGTCACATGTACATACCTTTCTCCAAGGTTCCTCGTGCTGCAGGTGATGACCAACGCCAGGCCAATTTAGAGGGCATCCCATTGCCAATCGCAGATATTGTCATGCATGGACAAGTTCAACATCTACGCTACAGTGATGAGGCCCGGGAATACGAGATGAACTATCACCCTCACCCACAACCTGTGAGCATCATCCTAGCACAGTATTATGTCCCCTCTCTGACAATGACTTCTAGGCACAGTACCCTGCTGTCCCAGATGATCTGCGCTTCAATGTCCATGTAGCTCCTGTCGAGGCACCCCAAGTTCAGGAACAAGCTTTTCCTCAGCCAGTTCCCGTAAGTTCTGCCAACCTTTCTATATAGTATATAGATCTGATGAGATATTCACTGCAGGAGGACATTTCCATTGAGAGTCAAGGCCAACACCAACACTACGTCGACAGGCCCCACTACGACAATATGCATCACTGTCTCCCTCCGCCAGCAGGTGTAAGCAAAACCAGCAATGCCGTATTGAGCTCGCCTTGATAATGTTCCTTCTGTAGCACCCCGCTATACATCATGACCTAGCCTTCAATGAGGATATCCCACTTCCAGTCGAACACGCGACTATTTAGAGTCAACCTCACCGCGTACACGACATTGACAGGGCCGACTACAATGAAATGTACCATGTCCCTCTCGCACCAGCCGTGAGCATCACCCATCTATACCACAAGAGCTTTTTCTCTAATCATGATTCGCCTACACAGTACCACGCACCCTATCACATTGGACTCAACGATCATGCTAGAAATGTTCTGGATGTCCCATCACAGTCTCCAGTTATTGGCCTGCCGGCCCCTGTAAGTACTAATCTCTCTTTCCGTCTCTCGTATACATCTAACTACATTGTCGGTTTTAGGAGATTCAAGGAGACGGCATATTTCATTATGCTCCTCAGCGTGCCGAAGCAGGCCTTAATCAAGCCCTCCCTGATGAAGGAGCAGAGAACCTTCGACGCCGAGCTATTCGCCTTTTGCACAACCCCGATTCACAGATTGATTCGGTTAGGATGGAACTAGGCCCAACAGCTCAATCCACTGTGGTGATTGTGCTCCGAGTCAACATAGATGATTTGCTCTGAGACGGTGTCACTTGCCACTGGCACTACCTCTGAGGGAGCATCGAGATAATGTTTGCACCATGTACGATTCCTGCCCTGGGTTTCCGAGTGACACTTGTCGTTTACCATTTATAATCGTTGTTTGCTTTTTACCACACCTATGCTGTCGTGTCGTTGATAAGCTCTCTCTTCGAATTGGAAGTGATGTTTACAGTATACGTTGCGTTGAGTGGCGCGGTATAGATGGCACATGAGCGTTGCCCAAGCGAGATATGCAGAATCCCTATCATACAGTAAGGGTATCGTTGCTGACGCTGATGTCACATGGCCCAACTGGGTCAGAATCACGAGGCTCCATGGATCGGTGCCACTTTTGTTGCACCACCTAGGAAAAAGCTTCCCAGGGTCACATTTGAACGCCGAACAGCCCAGATAGCAGCCTGCACGTTGGACTCCGCAGTACAGTAAACAGACACGAGGGAGCCAGAGGACGAAGCAATGATTCGGGAGCTTGCCCTTGCTGATGGGGGGATGTGAATGGAAGGGCAGACAGATAAAGCGACTGAGATGGAGATGCGGAGACTCGGGATTGTTTTTCAGCTTCTCACGGTGCCCACCAACTGAAAGACGAAGAGGACCTGGAGCACAGCCATTAGGCGGCGTTGACGTTTCTGATTTCTGGAGCGTCAATAAGCGTTGTGCTTGAAGCAGATTTGCGATGGCCATGACGTTACAGTATTATCAGCATGTAACATGTATCTGAGACACAAGGCGCAAACGCTGTGGGAAATAGAGCTGGAAGCAGCGGAGGGGGGAAGATGGAGAACTTAGCTGGGATTCTCGACGTAATCATAACTTTACAATTATTCTGTATGTACAGTATGGAGAGTAGGGCAGCGCATACAAGGGGAGAGTCGTAACACATCGGGGGTTGATCCTGGGTCCCACTCATGCGCGCGACTCGGCCTTTCACGTTGTGTATGCCTGGTCGCCTTGAGGAATTGGATCATGGCACCACTTCCTCCTTGTGCAGTACCAAAGGGTTTGTGGAGGGAGCGGTTGTGTCTACTAGGTGTAAGAACCTCTGCCTGGCTGCAGCGTGCAGGGGGGAGACAATGTGCTGTACCGTTGGAGTGGGGGCATTCATTGACAATCGACAGGTCGTCCGCCTTAAATCGTAACTGGGATGACAGGGGGGAGCTTGGCCAGCGGCTGGGGGAGGGCAACACAGAACCGAGATCAGCAGTCGCCGTCGTGCCAACGTGCGCTCCAGGCATCGATGGCATCTTAGCCGCCCATCGTTGGTGACTGATGGGGTGCACACCTCACAGTGGTTGGGTGAGCAGGGATGGGTTGGTGGCGATGATGCTTCTGAGATGCCATACGCAGCTGAATCCGCAATTGACTGGTTGTGGGGGGCCCAGTTACAAAGGTTTGGAGTTCCCTTCTAAAGGGTAAGAGGTTGTCAGTAGTTTTTTTGAACGAGAGAGAGGATGTTGACCTGTGTGGGGGCCGTGGTTGAATATGACGGAGACGGCGGACAAGTTGGCGAACAACAGGAGGTCCTAGATGAGTTGACGGCTTGGTGTGTGAGGAGGGTCCGAGCAATTAGCACTCCAGCTGCAAGCACCGTGTCGAAGGCTATGGTTGTCGGGCCTTACTGTCATTCTGTGTGAGTTACTTCTTTACCTTCTAGGTAGGTGACAGTGGAGGCGACGCCCATGGAAATGTCATCCTCCCGGTTGCTGTTAGGGAGCGAGCCGTAGCAGAATGTAGTGACCTTGGTGTTGGATGCATTTCTATCTCGAAATGGGTGGGCGATTTTCGCCACGGGGTACGTGGGTATCCTGGGTGCGACAGGCATCCCAGTCGGGGGGCCCAAGTGGGGATACTATAAGGCGGAGGTAAACATGGACAAGGACAAAAATATACAAAAAGTAAGGGGAGGGGGAGGTGCGCCAGCCCGATTCGATCGCGGGGTTACATTGCCGTGACTTGTGACGTCTTGTGACTAGGGGTGTGTGTTGCTGTCGTAAGCTTAAATGGGCTTTGCAGATGAGTTTCCCACCGGTGGGGGATGACCGGATGACCAGGCTCAGAAGCGAGCCGTCATCGCACTTATCTGGTCTCTTCTGATGTACGGAAACGCGCAATTAGCGCTTTAACTCTGTCGACACACACCCATAACTCGGTACGGAAACCGCCATGGTATAAGGGATCATAGCTTGAACGTTGCAGCAATTCGCGTGGTATTTACCCCTCAGGGCAGAGAGAAACGCGCGGACATCTCGGAGGCCACTGCGACATCCGGAAGCGCACGACTGCACCAAATCCATTACTGGCGTATTAGCGCACACAGGAAAGATCGAGACCAATGAGGCAGTAGTAAAACTCATCTTGATCGGCCTCGATCCGACACGCGACGATCAAAGGAGTATAGCCTAACCTATCGACCAAAGAGTTGTAATTCTTTGATTTTGTACGTCTCTCCTGACAGACCCCGTTGCTACGGCTTTTGAAATTTACATTTTCTGGAGTTGCCAATCTGCCGTACTTATTGGAGGTCTGAGCAAGTAGCGCCCCCGATCCGAGGTCTGTGGACATCGTGGGTTACTTCTTCACCTAGGGAGGTGATAGTGGAGGCGACACCCACAGGGATAGCGCCCTCGGTTCCTGAATAAGGAGGTCTTCGCTATGGTGCACGTGGGTATCCTGGGTGAGGCGGGCGCCCCAGCTGTGGTGGCCCCAGGGGGAGGGAATGAAGACAGAGGAGCCTGTCGGGAGGGACAAGCTGGGCGAGGGCTGTGGGTCTGGTGTGGACATCGGCAGTTGGTGAGAGGATATGTATCATGGAGGTCTCTATCACACGCCATTTCAAATGTACGATGTCGATAACAGTCGACAAACAGATGAAGACCCAATTTTAAAATATCTGAGCCCCCTCCTATACACATCAGCTACGGAGACCATGCAGTCCCTGTCGTTGGTGATTGTATACCTCCACCAGGCTCACTTCTGAGTCCTAGTTGACCAAGTTTCACAACTGCTCTATAATGGGGACAAATCTCACGTTGGCGGCGTCTGTATGCCATCCGCAGCGATCACGCTCAAAGCACAATATACTCTAAAGAGAGCCGAGACACCAAACCACAAGATAGGACAAATAGGATACAAAACGCGAACCAACAACAAACTTGACAAGAAAATCCACGTGCTCAGTGGACAACACCGGCAGCACCGTGCTACCGATCCTTTCTCAGAGTCAGTGCCGAGCATGGTGATGGCACAAAGAACTACCTTAAAGAAAGTCGGATATCTCAAGTGTGATCACCACCACGAATCGGTCACCCTGGCCTGGTTCCATATGGACCGTATCAACTTGTGCATCAGGGTGGTGCAAATAGTGGCTTGCAAGCCGTCTGAGCATCTCTGCTCCTGTCAGGCCAGGAGGGGGTGTTTGGTGAGGCAGTTCATTAGGGAATACTTGATCAGGGCCTGCTTCAACACGCTGAGGAGCGTGGGCAAAGACGTCATCCCTCAAAAACTCCTACAGTGAATAATAATATCTCATTAGATCTGTATGCTATATAGAAAGGTTCGCGAAACCTACAGGAACTGGCTGATAAAAGGCTTGAGCTTGGGGTACCTCAACAGGAGCTGCGTAGCCATTGAAGCGCAAATCATCTTGGACAGCAGGGTACTGTGTCTGGAAATCATTGTCAAAGAGGAGGCATGATGCTGTGCTGGGATGTTACTCACGGGTGATGGGTGAGGGTGATATTGCATTTTGTGTTCCTGGGCCCCGTTACTGTGGCATAGATGTTGAGCTTGACCATGCATGACAATATCTTCGATTGGTAATGGGGTACCCTCTAAAAGTGTCTGGCATTGGTCATCCGAGTCACCAGCAGCGCGGGACACCTTGGAGAAGGATATGTACATGTGAGTCCAAGCACTTATGAAGGGGAAGACATAGTGATCCGCATGACCTACACTGGGATGCCGTCCATAGACGTGAGACTGGCACAGAAGAGGACACGGGACCATATACTCTGGAGGGTGGTTCACTTGTTGCTGCTGATCATGAGACATTTGATACTTCTTGCTTGTGTATGAGGACCAAAAGGAGAGGGGTGGTGCTGAACCGTCCTGCGCCATGGGAGTGCCCTTTTTAACTCTTTGGGTCTCTTGCCCGGTTTCGAAGAAACAACTCTCGGAGTCTCGGTCGATAGGTTACAAAGATACGACAGATTGGCGTCTCAGGAAAATTTGAATTCAGCAACGGTCTCGGATTTCGATTCTACCCACACAGGCGATCTTTCGCGTGCGAACTCACCGGATTGAACCGACTCGTCGCTGTTCGTTTCTTGATGAGTCATTTCTCAGATGTCAGGAAAAATATACCATCCCAACGCCCGCCAGATAATCATCGATTAATCATCCCTCTCTCTTCGACTTTCCTGTCTCGGTCACTTTCTCAGCACCCGTGATTATTTTTGTCACCCCTCCCCCGGGAACGTCAACGTGTCAACGTGTCAACGGTTATCCGATACCTCAAATTTTGCCGTTCTCATTTTCCTTGACTTGTTCAGTTTGCCATTGGCCCATGTTTTCCAGAGGCGCCTCTTGTGCACTATCTTACACGCCCGTTCCATTTTTATATTATCCTCCTACTCAACAATTAACCCGCCGCTATCCTAAAGCCCGTTTTGTACCGTCCCTGTTCTACGTCCCTCTTCGGCAGCAGATAATGCTCCTGTTGGAGCGGCTACGCAAGCAGGACATTTTCAACTGCTTTATAGGTGCGATAACATTATTGTGATGCCTAACTTGAGACGTCAACCCGTGGAGGGGGAGGTGGGGGGCTGGGCTTCTGCTTCTGGCGGCGCGGGGGTAGAACATTCACCATTTTGTCGCCCTGGGGCGTTTTTTACTATTATTATTGATTACGCCGGGTCCGCAAAAACTGAAAACGGGAAGACGTAGACGTGCGGAGCAAAAACTGTAAATGTGGATCTATTCATGTTGCGGACAGGGCTACGAGTGTGATTGGCTTACGTATTCACGTGAGTTGACCCATTAAGAGTTGAATATTACCGTTCATGGATGACAGGAACATTTCGCGCCGTCGCGCCCCGCCGCGTACGACCAGGAATTTTTGCCGTACAATACTGTACGAGCAAGTGTAAATCTCGTGCTACGCCACAAATGGCAATCAGCGGGGAAAGGGTGCCCGGACACTTAGGCGACCGGGGCATATCGAAGCAGGCCCTGATCAAGTATTCCCTAATGAATTGCCTCACCAAACACCCCCTCCTGGTCTGACAGGAGCAGAGATGCTCAGACGGCTTGCAAGCCACTATTTGTACCACCCTGATGCACAAGCTGATACAGTACATATGGAACCAGGCCAGGGTGACCGATTCGTGGTGGTGATCACGCTTGAGATATCCGACTTTCTCTGAGGTACTGTAGTTCTTTGTGCTATTAACACGCCCTCGGCACCGACTCCGAGAACGAATCGGTATCGTCGGTGCTGGCCATTGAACATGTAGATTTTCTTGTCAAGTTTGTTGATGCTTAGCGTTTTGTATCCTATTTGTCCTATCTTGTGGCTTGGTGTCTCGGCTCTCTTTAGAGCCTTGAGCGTGATGGCTGGAGATGACATATAGGCGCGGCCAACATGAGACTTGTCCCCATTATAGAGGGTTGTGCAGCTGTGAAACCTGGTCAATTATGGACTCAGAAGTGAGCCTGGGGGAGACATACAATCACCAACGACAGGGACTGTATGGTCGATGTGTAGAGGAGGGGGCTCAGATATCCTCAGGTAATTTAAAATTGGGTCTTGATCGGTTTTTGTCGATTGTCCATTGACATCGTACATTTGAAATGGCGTGTGATATGATGCAAATCCTCCGAGGTCCACACCAGACTCACGGCTCTCGCCCGTCCCGAAAGGCCCGCCGCCCTCATTCCCTCCTCCTGGGACCACCACAACTAGGGAGCCCGCCTCACCCAAATACCCACATGCACCCTGGCAAAGACCTCACGACTTGAATTACGCACCTCGAGACAGAAATGGCGTTCAGCACCAAGATCACCATATTCTGATGCGGCTCCTTATCCAGGAACCGAGTATGCTATCCCCATCGGCGCCGCCTCCACTATCACCTACCTAGAAGGTGAAGAAGTAACCCACGATAACCACGAACCTCGAGGTGGAGCCTGCAGCCCTCGAATCGGGAGCGCTACTTGCTCAGACCCTCCAATAAGTACGAAAGATGGGCGACTCCAGAAAATCCAAATTTCAAAAACCGCAGCAATGGAGAGACACGATCCAGAGAAACAGTGAATTTCAACTCTCGGTCGATAGGAGATAGGTACGACATAGTGGCGCTCCAGAAAATGTAAATTTCAAAAGCGTCGGCAACGGTCTAAAATTTCGATTCAATCGGTTCTTCGATTCGACCTACAGGCGATCTTTACCGTGCCTTGGCTCTTTGGTTCAAGATCCGAACTCACCGGGTTCAACCGACCTCGTCGCTGTTCGTTTCTTGACGAGTCATTTCTCAGATGTCAGACCATCCAGGCGCACCTGGATAATTGCCTTCCTTTCTCGGTCATTCTCAGCACCTTGATTATTGTTCTCTCTGTCCGTGGGAAACGTCAACTGTTATCCAGTACCTCAAATTTTGCCGTCCTCGTTTTCTTCTTCGATGTCTGTGCCTAACTTGTTTGCCATTGGCTGCCCCGTGTTTTCGAGAGGCTCCTTGGGCGCTATCTTACACGCCCGTGCCATTTTATCATCCTTCTTCTACTTTCCACATACAAAAATTGGGTGGCGACTATCCTAGGGGCCCGTCTTCTGCCATCCCTGCTCAACGCCTCTCTTCGGTAGTAGATAATGCTCCTGATGGAGCGGCTACGCAATCGGGACAAAATAACTTCCAACTGCTTTATAGGCGCGATCAAGTTATTGTAATGCCTAGCTTGAGCGTCAGCCCGTGGAGGGGCTGGATTTCTGCTTCTGGTGGCGCGGGGGTAGAACGTTCGCCATTTTGTCGCCCTGGGGCGTTTTTTACTATTATTATTTATTACGCCGGGGTAGCAAACTGAAAATGGGAAGACGTGCGGAGAAAAAACAGTGTGGATGTGGATCCTTCCATGTTGCGGACAGGGCTACAAAATGGATGCCCCGCCGCATATGACCAGGAGTTTTTGCTGTAAGAGCAGGTGTAAATCTCGTGCTACGCCACAAATGGCAATCAGCGGGGAAAGGGTGCCTGGATAGTTAGGCGACTGGGAAAGAAAAGAAAAAACATGGATGCTGACCAGGGCAGAGGATATTTCTCGGAACGGGGGTGAAGAAGTAGAGGTTTGGGTCCGAAAAGGAAAAATGGCGTAATGATGTGCTGGAGGGGAAGTGGCGGTGGTGACGGTAAGGTAGGTTCAATAATTGGAGAGACGAGATGGAATTGTTTAAGCTGCCATAGATCCACGATGAAATCTGTGACCTAATAAAGATAGGTTGAATTGGCTTTTGGTCCGGCAAGAGGACGGATCCGACCGAGGGGTCCAAGGGGATGCGCTGAGTTGTAAGTTATCCCACCCTCTAGCATCATCAGTGCAGATGGCTCATGTCGAACAACAAGTGTGTTACCTTCCAGAAAGCGCACCTCCCCCCCCTTCTACGCCATTGGTATGACAACGCGATACAGGATGTCGCTAGAGTCAGCTCTCAGGCTATTCATCGCGATATTCCATGACTCTTAATTGCTCTCCAATTGAGAACGTTGTTGCCCAGAGAAGCACAACGCTAATACTGGCCCTACTGCGACAACGTGCATCACTGTCTCCTTCCACCAGCAGGTGTAACCGTGTAAGCGAAACCAGCCAAGTGTTACTGAGCTGCCCTTACGTTTTAACCTTGAGAGGTCTGTGAGAAAAACATGTAGATATCGTGGGAAACAGGACTAGTAGAGGCGGAGGGGAAAGGTAGTGGATTTAGCGGGGATTCTCGAGGTTTCGTAGTCCCTGATAGTTCTCGTGTCCTACAGATGGCCGATACTGCGAAAACGGAGCTGGAGAACGTTGTATCGGTCAGGCCTGAATCTGGCAATGTAGGATCTGATCAAGGAATGTCGGGTTATCGGCCGGATGACGACGGAGAAGTCTGCTCGTCCGCCATTCCTCGCATCTGGGATGAGAGGGGGGAGGTTGCCTGCAGCTGGGGGAAAGTAATGTAGAACTGAGAGCGGCGGTCGCTGTCATGACAACGTGCACTCCAGGCCGGGCATCGATGGCATCTTGCTTAGTTGCACGTCATTGGTGACTGATGGAGTGCAGCTTGCGGTGATTGGGCAGGAGTGAGTTGGTGAGGAAGGGACTTATGAGATGTCGCACGCAGGAGAATCCCACAACCGATCTGTTCAGGGGGCAAGTCACGGTTGACAGAGATCGGGAGCTCTCTCTAAAGGGTAAGAGGTTGTCAGCAACTTGTTTTGAACGGGAGGGAGAAATGTTGACCCGAGTGGGGGACGTAGTTGAATACTGTATTATCTGTATAACGGAGATGGTGAACGGGTTGATACACAAAAGGAGGACCTGGGTGATAGCTTGGTCTGTGAGAGAGTCCGAGCAAGCAGCGCTCCCGAATCGAGGGCTACAGGCTCCGCGTCGAGGGTTGTCGTTGTCGTGGGTTACTTCTTCACCTACCTGGAGGCGAGTCAGGCGACACCCATGGGGATGGCATCCTCGGTTCCTGGAGAAGAAGTCACAACAGAATATGATTTTGGTGTTGGATGCCATTTCTATCTCAAGGTGGGTAAACCAAATCGTGAGGTCTTCGCCATTGAGCACGCAGGAATCCTAGGTGAGGCGGGCGAGCCATGGTCCCAGGGGGAGGGAACGAGGGCGGGGGGCCTGTCGGGAGGGACAAGCTGGGCGAGAGCTGTGCGTCTGGTGTGGACCTCGGCAGTTGGGGAGAGGGATGAAGCGGGGGCCGGAGGATCGTGTAAGCAGTGATTAGGGTCTTTTGCGGCGGTGGCAATAGGACCCCTTGAGAAACTCAATGCTCGAGGTGCCGCGAGCCATCTGTAGTAGGCATCCGGGGGCATGCGTTCGTATTACAAATGCGAGGGATCTTTGTCTTGTGTTGCTGCCAACACACAGGGTTGCCTTTGCTGGGCCGGGTGAGATGAAAGGAAGACGAACAAGGTCCGGAATCGATTATAGTGACCCAGGTCCACTCAATTTTGTGCTCACGGATGTCGGTGTTCCGCCGACATAACCACCCCAACGTGTTAGAGCAAAACCGCTTATATTTTTTTATATGGCTCTTCCACCTCGAAAACAACCTCATAGGTATGTGATTTATGTCCAATTCACCATATCTTTGTCCTCTCATTCGTCTTGCACTTCCTGCGCCTCAAAGGAGAAGCAACTGCAATGTCCCTGGCCGGGATGCCACTCAACGGCCAAATCAGAACGCTTGCAGGACTTCAACCGCCACATGATATCAGCCCACCTCCCATACTGTCTGTTCTGTCCTTTATTGTCTTGCGACTGGAGGGAGTGCATAAAGATCATTCAAGAAACACCTGAAGGGCTCCATCCAGCGGAAGACTGCTAACCGCGTTCGATCTATGACACAAAGTTAGTCCTAGGTTATACTGAAGATCGCTGGGCCCGTCCAGAGGATGCAGAAGTATGCACTTGATTTTGTTTCAGAGAGGGCAACAGCTGGGGAAGGAATTCGAGGGGGGAGATCGTTGTGGTCGCCGAGCGAAAGCCAATTGGTGACATTTGGTGTGACTGCGGCCCGTAGCATAGAAGCATTGTCAGGTTGTCAGTAGGTCTCTCCACTTGGCATTCAGGGGGTGGGATCATATGTGGCAACCCAAATTCATTGCTATTTTTCGCGCTTAATGGCGGGTCTATTAAGGTTTTCAGGACTGGCCAATACAGTAGTAGTAGTAGTAACAGCAGGAGGGAAGGCCAGAATGGGTGGATGAAGCTCTGGGACTAGGGGGGCTCGGGGATGTCAGAATGTGTCGGGGGAAGCCATTCAAAGGGTAAGGAACCAATAAGCGCCAACAAACTCACAGTTCGAAGGTCAAGCAATGCCATTATTATAACTTCCTCAAAGAAGAAAACCAATACCGTCGGCTCCACTGAAGCTGTACACGTCCTCATTGCAACCCTACCAATTCATCTGAAGCAACTGGAAGCTCATTGAGGTACTGTACTGTC
Source organism: Lactifluus piperatus (assembly GCA_003315875.1). Taxonomy (NCBI): domain Eukaryota; kingdom Fungi; phylum Basidiomycota; class Agaricomycetes; order Russulales; family Russulaceae; genus Lactifluus; species Lactifluus piperatus. The sequence goes on from QFDX01001740.1 coordinate 16,969, forward strand.
TCTGTCATTGGTCCGATTGATCTAGTTGATCTTTTACCAAGCCCGGCTTCCGTAGCTCCCCCATCTCAGGGCCTCTCACCCCGACCAGTACGTCACAACCCTCTCTCACTGACTTATAATAACCAACTCAAGGGCCGCTATTGCTAGCTCTGGTCGGCGGAACATAGCCACAAAACCGAGCAGCAGCTCTCGCTAGTTGCAAGGCTCAATTTCATGCGTGATGCGTGCAAGGGAAGCTCAATTTCAAATTGTATGGGTGCGTGTATGCAATATATGCGAGGTCAGTCATGATGCGATGCTCACGGTGACCTCAAGTTCAAATTGCATGTGAATATCCCCCCAATCCCCAATCCCTGTTCCCCCCCCCCCCCCCGGCCGAGTGCGCCGCCTCATCGGATTCTCTTGTCTATTTTCACTTGGAACCTGGATTAGCGCAAAGGACCCAAAGAGTTAAAATGGGCCCTACCATGGCTTAAGCACGGTTCAGCACCACCCCTCCGAGTCCTCACAAGCAACAAGTACCAGATGTCTTATGATGAGCAGCAACATCCCGCGGTAAGTCATACGCACCTCTATGTCCTCCCCCCGACAACCCGCTTTCGACACATCCCCCCGTCAGCAAGGGCAAGTTTCAAGCTCCCGAATCATTGGTTCCTCCTCTGGCTCCCTCTTGTCTGATTACTGTACTGCGGAGCCCAACGTTCAGTGGGCTGCTCTCTGGGCCGTCCGGCGTTCGAATTGTGACCCTGGGAAGCGTCTACCTAGGTGAAAGTGGCACCGATCATGGAGTCTCGTGACTCTAGTCCAACTTGGTTACTGTATATGGCATCAGCGTCAGCGACAGAGACTGCAATCTCAGGTACGATACAGTACACTTAAGTTATGATAGAAATTCTGCACTCATGTCTCGCTTGGGAGACGCTCACGTGCCATTTATACACTCAATGCAACTTTTGCTGTAAACATCACTTCCAATTCGAAGAGAGAACTTATCAACGACACGACAGCATAGGTGTGGTAAAAAGCAAACAACAATTATAAATGGTGAACGACAAGACACTCGGAAACCCAGGGGCCAGGGCAGGTATCATACATGGTGCAAACGTTATCTCGATGCTCCCCCAGAGGTAATGCCAGTGGCAAGGGACTCTGTCTCAGAGAAAACCATCTATGTTGACCCGGAGCACAATCACCACAGTGGATTGAGCTGTTGGGACTAGTTCCATCCTAACCGAATCAATCTGGAGTGTGTGCAAGTGAAATTTTATCCTCATGCAGACAGCACGTGCCTAAAGGGAAAATACACAGTTGGCATTTTACGCGCTTGCGCCAAAAGTGGAATGGGCGCAGATGCATTTGTTTCCTATTCCTTATAGCATGGACCAAACAGGGAATGGGCGTAACTGCAAATTTTCGTGTTCATTCAGCCATGATCCCAAAGTAGTGTGTGCGCAAAAGAAAATTTCTTTCCTCAAGCAGCGTCGTGCCAACGTGGACCGAAAGGGGAATGTCGTCAACGTGAATCCAGAGGTGAGAGACGCATCTCCTGGCTTAAAAGGTTACTCTACCCCATTGCCCAAGGACACCTCAGAAAAAAATTCCCCCCCCTATTCCACACTGGCGGTTCTAGATGGCATATACTGAACAGCAGCGAGGAAATTACATTCCAATCAATGAGTTCCCTCATCCCCTTCAACACATTCCTCATGAGAATGTGGGGCAGAATGCTGCTGATGTTAGCCACGCTCATCACGATATTTCTATCACAAGTGCTTACTTATAGACATAATTTCTAGATCACACCCACTTCTGGCGATGGCCAACATCATCACGGTCTTTTGGGGGACATCTCACTTCCAATTGAGAACATTCTTGTCCAGGGTCAGGCACAACACCAACACTACATCGACTGGTCCCACTACGACAACATGCATCACTGCCTCCCTCCACCCGCAGGTGTAAGCAAAACCAGCCATGTGGTATTGTGTTCCACTTGCTAACGTTCCTTCCGTAGCACCCCGCTATCTATGACCTAGCCTTCAACGAGGATATCGATATCTCAATTCCAGTCGAACACCCGGCTATTCAGAACGTTGCTCACCGCCTACACGACATTGACAAGGTCAACTACAATGAAATGTATCATGTCCCTCCTGCACCAGCCGTGAGCATCACCCATCCATGCACTAAGGGCTTTCTCTCTGATCATGATTCACCTACACAGTACCCCGCACTTTTTCACATTGGCCCCAACGATCATGCCAGACATGTTCGGGATGTCCCAACACAGGCGCAAGTCATGTGCATGCCAGTCCCTGTAAGTACTGACCTCTCTTTCCGTCTCTGGTACACACCTAACTACATTGTCGTGGCATAGGAGATCCGAGGAGGGGGCATATTTCATTATGCTCAGCGTGTTGAAGCAGGCCTTAACCAAGCCCTCCCTGATGAAGAGCCCTACCAAGCGCCTGGTGCACCACAAGGAGAGAACCTTCGACGCCGCGCCATTCGCTATTTGCAAAGTCCCGATTCACAGATTGATTCGGTTCTGGTGGAACTAGGCCAAGCAACTCAATCAAGGGTGGTGATTGTGCTCAGAGTCGACAATAATTTTCTCTGAGACCATGTCCCTTTCCACCGGCATTACCTCTGAGGGATCAATCTAGGAGCATCGAGATAAAGTTTGCACCGTTAATATGTCTTTTAAACCATGTACGATTATTGTCCTGGGTTTCCGAGTGTCTTGTCGTTCACCATTTATGACCGCTATTTTGCTTGTACCACACTTATGCTGTCGTGTAGTTAATAGCCTCTCTCTTCGAATCGGAAATTGTGTTCACAGCATACGTTGCGTTGAGTAGCACAGTATAGATGGCACATAAGCGTGCCCAAGCGAGACGTGCAGTGGCCCTATGATAAAGTGTATTGTACCTAAGATTGCAGTCTCTGTTGCTGATGCCATCATGACCCAATTTGAATCTTGTATCGTTCCAAGTACATGAACCTGATCCCCGTGGGCAAGAACTCAGTGAGGGAGGGGAGAACACGCCATACAGGGCTGCGCCAACAACTGGCCACTGCTGGCAGAGAGACAGACCAGGTTATGCAGGATGGTGTCGATGTAGCTGATAGTATGAACGCCCACAGCGAAGAGTGAGCCGAAAGATGTACGTGGTCAAGCTGTAGTATATATTAAATTGAAGCGCAGCAAAGGATAAGCCAAGCTGAAGTAGATCGTGTACGACAGTAAGTCAGTATGGAGAAACAACATCGAACCACCTTTCTTCCCACGGTGTAAATGTGGTTTATGCCGCGGCGGCGGGTGCCTCGTAATCGCGTAATCACACACTCATCGCTGCTATACAGTACACACCTTCAATTCTTTTTTTTTGGAATCCGCATTTATACTATAGCGCAGGATGTTCACAACAACAAAGTCATGCTCTACTATCGGGAAAGAAAGATCTAGGTACTCGGGTATGGTAAAGTGTATTTAATTGGACAGTTGTAGGGGCGGTGTGCAGGGTAGCGTGTGCGCGTGGTGGTTTGCTAAAGGGGACTGGGGCACTAGCCCTGTGTTGCTAGCCATGATCTATGCATGATCGTCTGGGGATTTGATTCTATATACAGCGTTCGGTGTCGGGCTATCTGTCATTCGAGCGCCAACAGCGCAACTGCCGAGCCTCGGAAAGACTTGGAGATGTGATTGATCGACACGATCGACAGAAGATGCCTCTGTGAATCACAAAATTTCTCTTTCTGGCCCCTCTAATTGAACCATAAGTTGTAAATGGGCCAAATGGCGGTTGAAGTTGCTGAGATATATCTCGCCAACGAGGCACTGGTGCACCGTCTCCAGGCATCGGCGCTCAGGGAAAATTATAAGAACGTGCTTTCTATATCTAGCAGCAACGAAAAAAACAATACATATAGTATATTGGGGCAGAGCCGGCCTGCCGAACCAGCGACATACGAATGGAAAAAACCGTTACAAAGAGGGGAATAGACGAGTTGGACATCGAGATATGAAAATTTTATGTGCGATATGTGCACACATGTGCGCACCTTATCGCGTTTTTCGTAGAGATTATCTATGGTGATGACTACTTTAGAGAAGATCAGGCATGGCGAGCACGATCACCACCCTGAATCGACCAGTCGGGCCCTGATCCATTCGAACCATGTCAACTTGTGCATTACGGAAGTGCAAATAGTGATTCGCCAGGCGGCGAAGATTTTCTGCCGTTGGCAGGACAGGAGGGAAAACTTGGTGATGCATTTCACCTGGAAAGGCTCGATCAGGACCCACTGCGACCCGTTGGGGAAGGTGAGCAAAGTTGTTATTTTCTTGAATCTCCTACGTCGAGCAATTCAGCTAAACGCGTATGTAGGAAAGAAAGGTTTGGTATTTACGGGAGCTGGTGGCCCTAAGACCTGTGCTGGGGCTCGGAAAAAATGGGTATGCCCGACGTCATTGACAAAGCCTAGGTCGTACTGGTGGGCATGGTACGATGCAGAGAAGTCATGGTCAAAAAAGATGGGGCTTGATTACACATGGCCACATGTTACTCACGGCTGCTGGAGGGGGGGGTAAGTGCATTTCATTGTGGCCTACAGGGGCCCTCTCAATGAGTTGCGGAGGCTGTGCTTGATCTTGGATAAAAACGTTTCCGGCTGGCAGCGGTATATCCTCGGGATGGCCACCGCGTTGACCATCGCCTGCAACATGCGGAACCTGAAGGGAAGTTTGCATATTGTCAATGTTTGTGAGTAGGGATAGGTAGTATTCACCCCAACATTCTGCCGTACGCGGTCATGGGGCTGGGGCAGATGAGTACGAGGGAATACGTTGTCGGAAAAGGGAGTCGCTTGTTGTCCCTCGACTGGAGCCATTCTGGTGATTGAAGTGTAAATGAGAAGGAATATGCTGATCTGGCATAGAACCATGGCAGACCAGACTTTATAGCAAATCTTCACGTTCACATGTTGTAGGCGTGGTCCATGGACATAGTACATAAACCCAAGTCTGGCATAGACGCACACTACGTCGGTTTCCACAATGTTATGTGAAGATTTCCCTCTTGTTTTCACAAAGTGACCTGATTATGTTGCGCACAAACTGAAACTGTAACATATACACAGGGTGTATGAAAAAGGTCAAATATCAGGGAACGGGAAAGACGACGTCCAATCCAACTGGACAGACCATCCGATTATCGATTACGTAATCCGGGCACTTTAGATACCGGACCAATGCGATGCGCTTTCGCCTTTCCCCCGTCAACTTGAACCGGGCGGCCCCAGAGCTTCTGAAATGAAATGTTCACAGGTCTGTTTTTTTTTTGCGACTCTCTAGGTGCAAACAAAGGCAACTGTAATGCAAGCGAAAATTACGTATCGCAAGCACGGCGACATCTCCGCGGCATCAGCCGTCACGAGCTCCTATCAAACACCTGCAACACCCCGCGACGATAGGGCCTAATTGGAATGTTCGCGCCGTTGTCGACCATGCTGTCAATCTATCAATCCAGAACCAGAGGCGCACAATGCCATATCGAAGCCTAGGTGGATATGGTATTGCTTGTACTTACGGTCTCAGCTGGACACGATCCGGTACACCGGAGCGTCGGCTTATCCTTTCTCCCCTGCTGAAACGATTTCGTGAGGGTACTAGGTAAAATTGATAGCACCCAAGATGATTTCTCACATTAAGTGGGTTGGTTCTACGGGCGCTGACTGAAATTTATGCTTTCAAGAAATTTCAAGGCTGAAAGGACAAGTAGGTGAGCACCTTCTTGCACGCAATAACAGATACTGATGGCTATCATCAAAACTAGATCAAATAGAATTGTCTCTAATAAATGGTCCTTAACACTCAGAACCCCTATCTAGCAGATGGCGATGCAATGTCTATTCCCTACATCCCTAAATACCACTTGATATAGTGGGATGCCTGCGTCAATCACACGTGAGAAGTTGTGAAGTCGCAACCAATAGTTTCTATCTGTTGCATGACATTAAATGCGGATTTGTTGATCCCATTTGTCTTTCTCAGGACGCCCGTTGGAGGTTACTATGTGTTAGATGCTATACGGGGTTTGACACTTTTGTTCCGGACAATGCTGAGAGCAGCGCCTCATGTCGGCGAAAATAGGCTATAACCTTTCACGCGAGTTGCTAGGTATACTGCGATTCTGGTTCCCAACACGTAGAGTTTCAACAGCTTGAAGAGTTTTCTGCATAACACTTTGGAGGGGAACAGGAGATCCTTCATTTCCGCATTTCTAGTTTTAAATTTGAAATTCGGTTTTTTACCGCTTCGGCTAGCCTAGTGGCCGAAGTCCGATCCTCGACTCCCAACACGCACGTGCCCCTCACTCAGTACTGTACCGTACTGTATGTCTCCGTGACGGCTACTGCCCTTTTACCATTGTACAGGATACTGTTGCCATTGTTTGCGGTCAATCATCACAATACCGCCATTCACACGCCCTTTTATTGGACAAGGCAGTAACCGAACAGGACAGAAGAACCCTTGATAGTTAGGATTCAGACATGATTCCCTGACAAATGTAAACATGTCCACACGCCCACAGCAATTTTAATGACGCCCATGCGAACGTCTCGCGTCGCAGGTCAAGGTGGGTCACTCTCGAATAGGCCATGTCTTTCCTCGGCGTCGTCGACTTCGCCGCCCCGGGCCTGTATTACAGTTGCATCTGGTATTGCGAACGGAATATCTAGCGCTCCGATTTCAGTCAATGAAAAAAAAGAGCACTGTATCATCGAATCTGCATGGTAGATTGGCAGCGCGCTCCGTACTGGACCGGCAGATGGACCATTTAGGAAGCCTTATCACTACCTTTGTCGCCAATCAGTTGATTGGACTCGGGTTAACGGAATACGGTACACAGCCCGTACCTATCAATTTGAACATGGCGTTCAATGCGCTCTATGGCCAGCCAAGGATACCGATTCACATGGTCAATCCCATAACAGAACGACTACCTGCCTTGACTTCGTCTCCTGCGCTGTCCTTATACAATCTGCTGACAGTGATGTCGTGAATACTTCAATCAACGTCTCAGATATCAGTTATCGATCGCCCTTGTGTCAGCGTTTCTCAGAAGCTTTGACTTGACTGTAAGGATGATCCGATCCTCAATATCCCATCAACCACGTGTGCATCCATACAAATGCTACTAGTTAGTCAGTCAGGTAAACCAAGTTATTCCGATGGTACATAGTCTAGGCCTGGTCATCGCCAACGATAACAAACGGACTGATACAGGTCTCATATACCTGTGCTATCGGTTGGATACACTACGACATCTACCGGATGTCAGTCAGTACGGTAAATCAGGACAACATGACAAACTGAGTGCTCCCGACAACTGGTCAAGATCACGTGGCAAGTCCGGGTTGAACATCGCATCCTGCGACCCGCACATACGCACCGTCCGGTGCCCAACTTCCCATCTCGCATATCTGCAACTCGTCCACAATCCACGTGCCAAGATTCGCGTTACCCGCAGCGACTGGCGGGAACGCAGCGAAGGAAAAGGGAATTAGCCCTGCTGCACGACGTTGGCCAGGCGGCGGGCGGCGGTATGTCGTATTGAGGAGTGTGCAATGTAACTAGTACCCAATATTAACGAGAAAAAAGAGAAAAGAAAAAGAGTGAGAATGAGATGTAAATGGAGGACGTGTGTGGTGAAGTTGTACCACACACCTTGAGCGGGCGATTTGCATCAGCGAGAAAGCCGGCTTCCTTGAATGCGTGATGAACGAGATCTAAGAATGGATGGGGGAGGGGGAAAGGAGGATTCAGTTATTCAAAAGATGGTGTCATGACGAGGGAATAGAGCCGAAGTACGAATGTACACGCACCACATACCGCACGAAGACGGCGGCCATCCGGCGAGCGGAGGTCAGGCTCGATATAGAGAACGTGCGCACGCGTCGGGTCCGGCTGCATGACTGCGAGCCTGCCGAGCGGGACGCGCAGCGGGTTATCTGCAAGCACGGCGCGGATGCGCGGTGCAAGACTAGCGAGGAGCGCCGTTGCGCCTGCTAGGTGGTGGCCGTGGCCTTGATCGTGGCCGTGACCAGGTGGTGACGAGTCGAGCACCATGACGCCCAGTGTGAGGTGCAGGCGGCGCGGGTGGATGACGATGGAAGGGTCGAGTCCTTCGATTGGTGGTTCATGCGCGAGCCAGGAGGACGTCAGTGCTGAGATTCTGCTGCGGAGGTCGGCGTGGTGGCCGATGGGGAGTGCGAGGAAGTGCGTCGGCCGTCTTGCAGCTTGGAGGTTGGGGCTCACTAAGTCCTGGTCGGGCACGAGATCGTGGTTGTCGGCTGTTGTCACGGTCATTAGATGGAAAGTCGTGTCTGGGTGGGCGTCGCCGTTTTGAGATCGAAGCCATCAGCGCGTCGGTGGTAGGTTTGGGAGGGTAACTGAGCGTTAATCGTGTTGCCATCTTGAGCATTGACCATAGAATAGACGACGCAAAT
>QFDX01001741.1:0-16015 GCA_003315875.1 Lactifluus piperatus
CAAGCCGGGGAGTAGACTCGTCCTCAAGCTCTTGCTCGGGGTGAGCGACAAGATCACCCGCCATCTAATAGTAGAGTTGCAGGGACGGCCAGGAATGCTTTCAGCGGTAGAGATACGTACATTCTCACTCGCAGCTACAGTAATCATGGAAGAGCGTTGGGTGCTGATGCCGATGACCACACGTAAAGGAGAAATTTCTCCGTTCGCCATTCGATGCAGCTCTAGCATGAGCGCGCTAACGACTCGGTTAATAGCACGAGCCTGGTTTACATCTCGTATTCGAGCCTTGATGGGAAAAGCCCAACGTAGATCTGGCACGGGTCATGAGAATGATGGAGGGGAAAAGGCAAATGGATTCCGGGAAGAAGGATGCTCACCGCCAGATGGAGATGGTGTCGGGATTAGGGCTAAGAGATCATTAAAGCCCTTGTGTAGGAGAGTGCCTCCACGTAATGTAGCAGCTGGGTGGCTGTCGTGGAGAGGAAGGGACGGGCCAGGGAGACAATACGGGGGAACGGTGGGGGCATTGATAAGGATTTGAAAGAGTCAATATGATTGAGAACAGAGGCACCAAAGGGATATACGGGACCAGGGGGTGGGCAAAGGTCTGGAAGGTCTACTGGACATCGGTAAAACGGGAGGGTGTTGATTACAGGTGGATGGTAGCCCAAAGCTCTGCGCGTCAGCTGAGATTGCTTGGCTTGGGCATGAGAATGTGCGCAGGCGCGGCAACTGAATGTCCTGAACACGTGCAACTCACGCTCCGACACCGCGAGATTCACTGTTTCTCAATCCAATCGGAGCACAAGGTATCCAAATACAGCTAGTTTACTTTGTTTTTTGACTTCTCACTCCGAGCGCGTAAACGGCGACTTGACCTTCCCAGGTACATGCCGATCATTCTTTATGCGTATCCGTGTTTTTGGGTTTCAGAAACGAACTGGCCAGGCCAGCATCCAACATGGACCACCCTCCCTGCAAGCTTTGCTTCAAGGAACCCGTTCAAGGTGCCGCTCTGTTATGTGCATGCCGGAGATCTCATCGTGTTGTAATATCCCAAGCGTTCGGAAGCTAGATCGACCTTAATGACAACCGCCCACTAGCCGGGTTACAGTTCCCTCCTCATCCAGCAGCAATTCGTTTTCCATCCAAACATTCCATCCCCCAGCCCTCTCCCTGCCCCATTGCAAAGCTAGCTTGCACGTTTTCGATTCCAGGAATCGTCCTTGCATCCTAACCACTCACAACACGTTGAATCCGTCACTACGGACTGTGCAGCGCTCCAAGTCCAGATCACCTTTCACCGTTTCGGGCAAGGCAGGTGTTCCTGGGTACATATAATAACCTCTCTCTCTCTCATAGGTTGTCCACATCACATACATTACAATTCTTTCTTTGCCTTCTTCTGTAATAGCCAGCTATGTCCTACCCCAATTACAATAGTCATGGAAGGTCTCTGAGAACAAGCCCCCCTGGTGGTAACTCCCCAGGTTTGTCATTCAATGTCGCTTCAACACATATGAACTCAACCTTCGCATCTCCCGACACAGTGTCTGGCAACCATTCAATCCCTTACACTACTCAGCAGCGTTCCACTCCGGTACCATACGAGCACAGCATTATGCCTCCTCTCTGACATGGCTTCTAGGAACAGTACCCTCCGGTCCCAGACAATCTGCGCTTCAATGACTACGCAGCTCCTATCGAGGCACCCCAAGTTCAGGAACAAGCTTTGCCTCAGCCAGTTCCCGTAAGTTAAGTTCTACCAGCCTTTCCATATAGCATATAGATCTGATCAGATATTCACTGCAGGGGGACATTTCCATCGAGAGTCAAGGCCAACACCAACACTACGTCGATTGGCCCCACTACGACAATACGCATCACTTTCTCCCTCCAGCAGGTGTAAGCAAAACTAGCAATGCAGTATTGAGCTCACTTTGATAATGTTCCTTCTGTAGCACCCCGCTATGCATTATGACCTAGCCCTCAATGAGGATATCCCACTTCCAGTCGAACACGCAACTATTCAGAGTCAACCTCACCACCGACACGACATTGAAAGGGTCGACTACAATGAAACGTACCATGTCCCTCCTGCACCAGCCGTGAGCATCACCCATTCATACCACAAGTGCTTTCTCTCTGACGATTTGATTCGCCTACACAGTACCCCGCGCCCTATCACATAGGCGTCAATGATCATGCCATACATATTTGGGATGTCCCAGCACAGGCGCCCGTCATGGCCCCTGTAAGTACTAATCTCTCTTTCCGTCTCTGATAGACATCTAACTCCATTGTCGGTCTTAGGAGACTCAAGGAGATGGGATATCCCATTATGCTCCTCAACATGCTGAAGCAGGTCTTAACCAACGCCTCCTTGAAGAAGGGCCCTACCAAGCGCCTGTTGCACCACGAGGAGAGAACCTTCGACGCCGAGCTATTCGCTATCTGCAAAACCCCGATTCACAGATTGATTCGGTTATGGTAGAACTAGGTCCAGCAGCTCAATCCAGGGTGGTGATTGTGCTCCGAGTCGACATAGATGATTGTCTCTGAGACCGTGTCCCTTGCTACTGGCATTACCTTTGAGGGTCCATCGAGATAACGTTTGCACCATGTACGATTCCTGCCCTGGTTTCCGAGTGTCTTGTTGTTCACTATTTATGACTGTTGTTTTGCTTTGTACCACATCTATGCTGTCGTGTCGTTGATAAGTACTCTCTTCGAATTGGAAGTGATGTTTGGGTATATTTGGTCTGGGTATAAAAGACGAGCTAAGACGGCTGCACGTGAGCGCCCAAAGTTGGACTCTAGTTGCACGTGTTTGCCGCGCATTCTCATGCCCAAGTCTCAGCTGAGGCGCAGAGGTGGGCTATGCTTCCATCCACCTCTAATTAACACCCTTCTGTCCCACCGTCCAGTAGACCTTCCAGACCTTCGCCCACCCTGGTCCCGTATATCCCTTTGTGCCTCTGATCTCAATCATATTGACTCTTTCAAATCCTTATCAACGCCACCATCCCCTTCCCCCGTATCGTCTCCCTGGTCCGTCCCTTCCTCTCCACGACAGCCAACCAGCTGCTACATTACGTGGAGGCACTCTCCTACACAAGGGCTTTTATGATCTCTTAGCCCTAATCCCGACACCGTCTCCATCTCGATTTCTCTAGGGAGCAACCGCAGGTCCCGCTTCAGGTGTGCTTGAGGTCCGAGATATGAGGCCTATATGAGGATTTACCTGGCCTTAATGATGCCCCTGGCGGTAAACCTATCCTACCTTCTATCACCTTGCCGTCTTCCGGCCCTGCGTCGCCGAAGAAGAGAAAGCGAATAAGCAAAGATGTGGTTTCCTAACCAATAGGTTTCATGTACGTCTGCGATCGTTGCACCTCCCCGTTTCTTAGCCTAAAATTCAGCCAGCAATTTAGTGCATTCATCTGACGCCGATCAGGCGGAGGCCCCTTTGACTCGTTGGGGTCCTGATGACCTTGGCAAACTAGGCGGTGAGCATCCTTCTTCCCGGAATCCATTTGCCTTGTCCCCTCCATCATTCTCATCACCCGTGTCAGATCCACATTGGGCTTTTCCCATCAAGGCTCGAATACGAGATGTAACCAGGCTCGTGCTATTAACGGGGTCGTTAGCGCACTCAAGCCAGAGCAGCATCGAACGGCGAACGGAGAAATTTCTCCTTTACGTGTGGTCAACTGCGTCAGCACCCAAAACTCTTCTATGATTTACTGTAGCTGCAAGAGAGGATGTACATATCTCTACCGCTGAAAGCATTCCTGGTTGTCCTGGCAACTCTACTACTAAATGGGGGGGGCCTTGTCGCTCACCCCGAGCAAGAGCTTGAGGACGAGTCCACTCCCCGGCTTGCCGAGAACAATATTCTGTTACTCGAGCCTAGAAGAGTTATCATACCATTCCTGGCAACGTTGGAGAAGGCCGTATCGGGTAGAATATACTTCGAAAATCTCTATTGTCCTTTGTTTCACAAGCCACTTTCTCGGGAGCCGCGAAATACAAGTTCCTCTCTCCGGGGCTCGGACAAACCTACAGCTAGCATATCTTTTTCCATTCCTAGCCGTCGCTAGCGCCAGAATGAAACAGACTACCTCCGCGAACAACGTCGCAAAGTCAACGTTAGTGCGTTCATTAAATCAAAGGCCATTGATCATGGTGAATAGGCCGTTATGTCCCTCGATTGTGTGCACACACCCAATTCACCGCCGCATGCCAGGTGCATTTGGCGTTGTTTCTCTCGTGAGAGAACGAACAATTGGCAAGCAGTTCGCTATGAAACAGGTGCGTGTCTTTCACCGTTACCGATGCGTGACCTTGATCGCCTTGTATACCCGTAGAGTTGCGCAAGGCAGATATGTTAAGGAAGGGCCAGGAGGGCCACGTTCGCGCCGAGCGTGATGTTTTGAAATCCGCCTCGTTTGTAAGCTCACCGGGAGGTGCCGAATGGATTGTGAGTTGCACTATAGCTTCCAGGATAGGGAAAAGTTGTACCTAGTGCGTGTCGGGGTCTCCTATGCCGTTTCCCTCTCGATCTCATACCCAGCAGGTCCTCGAGTACATGGGTGGAGGTGATCTCCTCAACTTAATAATTGAGAGGGATACCTTTTCAGAAGACTTCACTCGTTTTTACGCCGCTGAAGTGTGAGATTCTCTTCTAGCGCTACACCAAGCACTAAATTTGTCTTTCCGCTAGATGGTTCTGGCTGAAATCTTCAACTTCAATAGTTATCATACATTCGGTTTCATTCATCGCGATGTCAAACAAGATGTGGGTTCTAATTACTCATCTGGGATACGCTGAACTCAAGTGTTGATATCCAAAATTTCTTAGTTGACCTCGAAGGTCACATTAAGTGTGTAAATGTCTCCGATTACCGACTACCGACGGCCCATGCTGACTAAGCCCCAGTTGTGGACAAATTCGTCCAGTGAGCACCTTGCCAAACCTTGCCAAGGTAAAGAATACGGGTTGTGATTTATAATGACACGTGATGCCTTGCGACTATAACGACTGGATACCTGTTGCTAGTTTGCACGTTGACTGCACGACGCACTTATTCCCTACCTTATTACTACCTTAACAGAAGGATTTTTACCACTTCTTATAGTTGTTTACGACCTGCGTTCGTGTTGGGGTTGTTGAATACACCTTGCTTGCGTTTTGATTTGCCCGATCAAGAACGTGTTCTGGTATTTGGTTTTCTCGGTTGGGAAGGATCGGTTCTCAGTAGATCTCAGTCTCAGTGGGAACTCCCCACAGGCAGGCGGCAGCCATGTTGGTCTTCTAGTGTTGCTCCGGAATCGCATGCCGACGAGCCGTGAGATCGCGTGGGCGCCGAGAAGGGAAAAAAAGGGGCAAGCGTTGATCATAAGTAAAGAATCATAAGATCGAGGTACAGCCTCAATGGATCACACGTTCCAGCCACTTTGTGTTTGCGGATTTGGGCTCCCCCATTTCTGGCTGCCTGTCCTCCAGCCGCTGCCTGCTGCACCCCACGCACTGGATGCTGCGTTGGCACCCCAATTGCCTGCTAAGGGGGGATCGTTCTGCTCTTGCAGTTGAGTGACATCCCGGCCAGGTAGATTAGTTGCTTCTCCTTTGAGGCAGGAAAACGAATGGGAGGACGAACTGAATTGAAAATATGGTGAGCTGGAGATAAATCACGTGATCACATCCCTGCGAAGTTGCATTGCATTCGAGGTGGAAGCCATAAAAAAAAATAGGAGAGGTTTGTCCCACCCCAACATTTCGGCGGGTGGTAAGTTATACCGCGCCACTCAATGCAACCTATGCTGTAAACATCACTTCTAACATTCTTATTAAGTACACGACAGCATAGGTGTGGTAAAAAGCAAAACTACAGTCATAAATGCTGGAGGGAACAAAAGCGTCGTAACTTATATGGAAGACCGCAAGTGGTCCATGTGAGAGAACGTGGTTACGGCCCGTACTCGGCCCGGATATGGCTGGTGTGAGCAGGATATTAGCGAAAGGTGGGTTTGCGCGTGTTATGGCTGGTAGTGTGTGTGGTACAGATGTCCGATACTGCGAAAACGGAACTGGAGACGATGTAGAAGCCTGCTCGTCCGTCATTCCTCCCACCTGGGATGAGAGGGAAGGGCTTCCTTGTGGCTGGGGGGAGGGCAACAATGAAATGAGAGCGGCGGTCGCTGTCATGCCAACGTGCACTCCAGGCATCAATGGCATCTTGCTTAGCTGCACGTCGTTGGTGACTTATATGGAGTGCAGCTCGCGGTGGTTGCGTAGGAATGGGTTGGTGGCGATGGGGCTTCTGAGATGTTGCATGAAGGAGAATCCCACAACCGATCTGTTTGAGGGGTCCCAGTCACGATCGATTGACAGAGATTTGGAGCTCTCTCTAAAGAGTAAGAGGTTTTCAGCAACTTGTTTTGAACGGGAGGGAGAAATGTTGGCTCGGATGGGGGACGTAGTTGAATATGACGGAGATGATGAACGGGTTGATGCACAAAAGGAGGACTTGGGTGACAGCTTGGTCCCGAGCAAGCAGCGCTCCCGATCCGAGGGCTGCAGGCTCCGCGTCGAGGTTTGTAGTTGTCGTGGGTTACTTCTTCACCTTCTAGGTAGGTGATAGTGGAGGCGACACCCATGGCGATGGCATCCTCGGCTCCTGCAGAAGGAGTCGCAACAGAATATGGTGATCTTGGTGTTGGGTGCCATTTCTGTCTCAAGGTGGGTAATCCAAGTCGTGAGGTCTTCGCAACGGTGAACGCAGGAATCCTGGGTGAGGCGGGCGAC
The DNA here is from genome assembly GCA_003315875.1 of Lactifluus piperatus. Classification (NCBI taxonomy): domain Eukaryota; kingdom Fungi; phylum Basidiomycota; class Agaricomycetes; order Russulales; family Russulaceae; genus Lactifluus; species Lactifluus piperatus. The sequence continues at coordinate 6,812 of QFDX01001741.1, forward strand.
CCAGCTGTGGTGGTCCCAGGGGGAGGGAATGAGGGCGGGGGCCTGTCTGGAGGGACAAGCTGCACGAGAGCTGTGAGTCTGGTGTGGACCTCGGCAGTTGGGGAGAGGGATGAAGCGGGGGGCGGAGATCTTGTAAGCAGTGATTGGGGTTTTTACGGCGGTGGCATTAGAACCCACCCTGAAGAGCTCAATCCGTTGAGGCACCGCTAGAGCCCCAGTTGGCGCACGGGAGCATGTATTCGTATCACGAATGCGAGGGGGCGTTTGTCTTGTGCTCCTGCCAACACGCAGGGTTGCATTTGGTGGACGAAAGGGGGAAGAATGAACAAGGTCCGAGGTCCGGATTCCAGCCAGGACCCGAAGGATAATAATATTTTGCAATTTTGTGCTATTTTGCGCACACGAAACATGTCGGCCGAACGCCAACATAACCACCCCGAAATAAACCGCTTCTATTTTTTTATATGGCTTCCACTACAACCTCGCAGGAATGTTATTTATGTCCAATTCACCATACTGTCCTCTCATTCGTCTTTCTGGCTCAAAGGAGAAGCAACTACAATGTCCCTGCCGGGATGCCACTTCACGGCCAAATCAGAACGCCTGCAGGACTTAGCTTGAACATGATATCAGCCCACCTCCCATACTGTCTGTTCTGTCCTATATTGTCTTGCAACTGGAGGGAATGCATAAAGGTCATTCAAGAAGCACTTGAAGATCTCATCCAGCGGAAGACTGCGTACCGCGTTCGACCTATGACACGAGTTAGTACTACGTTATATCGAAGATAGTGCGCCCGTCCAGAGGGTGCAGGAAGGAGTATGCACTATGCACTGGATTTTGTTGCAGAGAGGGCAACAGCTGGGGAAGGTATCCGAGGGGGGAGATCGCTGTGGCCGCCGAGCGAAAGCCAGTTGGTGTGGCTGCGGCCCATAGCATAGAAGCATCAGCAGGTCTCTCAACAAAGTATCACTACACTTGGCATTCAGTGGGCGGGATCCTATGTGGAAGCTAATTTTATTGCTATTTTTCGCGCTTGACGGCGGGTCTATTAAGGTTTTCACGACTGGCCTATAGTAACACGGAGGGAAGGCTAGAAGCGGGTAGATGACTCTGGGACTAGGGGGTTCAGCGATGTCAGGTGGTGTGCCGGGGGAGCCATTGGACAAGGTATGTGCGGCTAGATCTCATCGGCGGAACAGGGAGCAGAAACCGGAACAGGACAGAACATAAAGGAACGCCGCATACTCATTACTTCTCGCGGATTGCTGCGCCACTGATCGACTGATCGGCGGTGCGCCTGCCTGCGTGCCTCCAACTCCAATAATCTTTCTTACGCACGCCCTTGCACAACTTGGATTAGGCAAAACCGCAAAAGGCCCAAAGAGTTAAAATGGGCCCTACAATGGCTTAAGTACGGTTCAACACCACCCCTCCGGGTCCTCACACACAAGCAACAAGTACCAGATGTCTTATGATGAGCAGCAACATCCCGCGGTAAGTCATACGCACCACTATGTCCTCCCCTTCGTAAGTGCTTGGTTTCACATGTACATACCCTTCTCCAAGGTCCCTCGTGCTGCAGGTGATGACCAGCGCCAGGCCAATTTAGAGGGCATCCCATTGCCAATCGCAGATATTGTCATGCATGGACAAGCTCAACATCTATGCTACAGTGATGGGACCTGGGAATACGAGATGCACTATCACCCTCATCAACAACCCGTGAGCATCATCCTAGCACAGCATTACGTCACCTCTCTGAAAATGACTTCTAGGCACAGTACCCTGCTGTCCCAGATGATCTGTGCTTCAATGACTACGTAGCTCCTGTCGACGCACCCCAAGTTCAGGAACAGGCCATTCCTCAGCCAGCTCCTGTAAGTTCTGTCAACCTTTCTATATAGTATATAGAACTGATGAGATATTCACTGCAGGAGGACATTTCCATTGAGAGTCAAGGCCAACACCAAGACTACGTCGACAGGCCCCACTACGACAATATGCATCAGTGTCTCCCTCCGCCAGCAGGTGTAAGCAAAACCAGCAATGCCGTATTGAGCTCGCCTTGATAATGTTCCTTCTGTAGCACCCCGCTATACATCATGACCTAGCCTTCAATGAGGATATCCCACTTTCAGTCGAATACGCGACTATTCAGACGAGTCAACCTCACCGCCTACACGACATTGACAGGGCCGACTACAATGAAATGTACCATGTCCCTCTCGCACCAGCCGTGAGCATCACTCATCCATACCACAAGAGCTTTTTCTCTAATCATGATTCGCCTACACAGTACCACGCACCCTATCACATTGGACTCAACGATCATGCTAGACATGTTCTGGATGTCCCATCACAGTCTCCAGTTATTGGCCTGCCGAGCCCTGTAAGTACTAATATCTCTTTCCGTCTCTGGTACACATCTAACTACATTGTCGGTTTTAGGAGATTCAAGGAGACGGCATATTTCATTATGCTCCTCAGCATGCCGAAGCAGGCCTTAATGAAGCCCTCCCTGATGAAGGAGCAGAGAACCTTCGACGCCGAGCTATTCGCTATTTGCACAACCCCGATTCGCAGATTGATTCTATTATAATGGAACTAGGCCCAACAACTCAACCCACTGTCGTGATTGTGCTCCGAGTCAACATAGATGATTTGCTCTGAGACGGTGTCCCTTGCCACTGGCATTATATCTGAGGGAGCATCGAGATAATGTTTGCACCATGTACGATTCCTGCTGCCCTGGGTTTCTGAGTGTCTTGTTCACCATTTATGGTTGTTTGCTTTTTACCACACCTATGCTGTCGTGTCGTTGATAAGTTCTCTCTTCGAATTGGAAGTGATGTTTACAGTATACGTTGCATTGAGTGGCGCGGTATAGATGGCACGTGAGCGTTGCCCAAGTGAGACATGCAGAATCCCTATCATACAGTAAGTGTATCGATGTTGCCGACGCCGATGTCCAATGGCCCAATTGGATTAGAATCACGAGACTCCATGGATCGGTGCCACCTAGGCAAACGCTTCCCAGGGTCACATTTGAACGCCGGACAGCCCAGATAGCAGCCTGCACGTTGGACTCCGCAGTACAGTACACAGACATCAGGGAGCCAGAGGACGAAGCAATGATTCGGGAGCTTGCCCTTGCTGATGGGGGGATGGGGGATGTGAATGGAAGGGCAGGTAGATAAAGCGACTGAGATGGAGATGCGGACTCGGAGGCTCGGGATTGTTTTTCAGCTTCTCACGGTGCCCACTATGACCTGAAAGACGGAGAGGACCTGGAGCAGAGCCATTAGGCGGCGTTGACGTCTGATTTCTGGAGTAACAGCGTCAATGAGCGTTGCGCCTTGAGCAGATTTGTGATGGCGATGACGTTATTCTCAGCACGTTTCGACCCTACTGTAACATGTATCTGAGACAAAATATCCAAACACCATGGGAAATAGGACTGGACGCGGCGGAGGGGGAAGATGGAGAACTTAGCTGGAATTCTCGACGTAATCATAACTTTACAATTATTCTATATGTACTGTATGGAGAGTACGGCAGCGCATACAAGGGGAGAGTCGTAACACATCGGAGGTTCGTCTTGGGTCCCACGCATGCGCGTGACTCGGCCTTCCACATTGTGTATGCCTGGTCACGTTGAGGAATTGGATACAAGGCATCACTTCCTCCTTGTGCAGTACCAAATGGTTTGTGGAGGGAGCGGTTGTGTCTACTAGGTGTAAGAACCTCTGCCTGGCTGCAGCGTGCAGGGGGGAGACAATGTGCTGTACTGTCGGAGTGGGGCATCTCATTGACAATCGACAGGTCGTCCGCCTTAAATCGTAACTGGGATGACAGGGGGGAGTTTGCCTGCGGCTGGGGGAGGGCAACACAGAACCGAGATCGGCAGTCGCCGTCGTGCCAACGTGCGCTCCAGGCATCGATGGCATCTTAGCCGCCCATCGTTGGTGACTGATGGAGTGCACACCTCACAGTGGTTGGGTGAGCAGGAATGGGTTGGTGGCGATGATGCTTCGAGATGTCATACGCAGCTGAACCCGCAATTGACCGGTTGTGGGGGGCCCAGTTGACAAAGGTTTGGAGTTCTCTTCTAAAGGGAAAGAGGTTGTCAGTAGTTTGTTTGAACAAGATAGAGATGTTGACCTGGATGGGGGCCGTGGTTGAATATGACGGAGATGGCGGACAAGTTGGCGAACAACAGGAGGTCCTAGGTGACGGCTTGGTGTGTGAGGAGGGTCCGAGCAATTAGCACTCCAGATTCGAGGGCTCCAAGCTCCGTGTCGAAGGCTATCGTTGTCGGGCCTTACTGTCGTTCTGTGTGGGTTACTTCTTTACCTTCTAGGTAGGTGACAGTGGAGGCGACGAGCATGAAAATGTCATCATCCCGGTTGCTGTTAGGGAGCGAGCCGTAGCAGAACGTGGTGACCTTGATGTTGGATGCATTTCTATCTCGAAATGGGCGGGCAATCTTCGCCACGGTGTACGTGGGTATCCTGGGTGTCGCAGGCATCCCAGTCGTGGGGGCCGAAGTGGGGATAACTGTAGGGCCGAGGTAAGCAAGGACAAACAACTAAGTGACGGGAGCGCCGGCCCGATTCGATCGCGGGGTTACAACCAGACGAGACACTAAGTTACAAGAAATGGGATCTGATCCCGCAGAAATTTCAAATTAACGTGTGCTCTGCGCCTGTTGTTGTCTCGCTCCTCCTATATAGCTGCTCCCATATGACCCTCGCTTCTCCCCGGAACCCTTCTTCCTTCCATATCCTTCCTCGTATGCAGTCCTCTCGCGGTCCACCTCCTCATGGCTCAACGCCATCCCCCACCGATCGCACAAACACACATATCCCTGCGCAGGATTCTTTCAATACCTCCGACTCGAACCCCCCCTCGTCGCACTTCTTTGCCATGAATCCACTGATGGACCAATGTCTGACCGGCTCCGTTATGCCTTATCAGCCAATAGACCATTATCCACTTTCCAGGTATGCACTTCTTTTGTGCCCGCCCGACCCTGTACGTCGCAGTTGATCATCTCATCTCTTGCCACACCCATATCAGCACACCAACATACCAACATACCGTACCGTGGCAGTACGCCTCGTCATGGGACACCCCTGTGCTGGACACAGCCCCTCTTCATAACTGCTCGGACTCACATGTACATACCCTTCTCCAAGGTCCCCTCGTGCTGCCGCTGATGACCAAAGCCAGGCAAATTTAGAGGGCATCCCATTGCCGATCGCAGACATTGTCATGCATGGTCAAGCTCAACATCTACGCTACAGTGACGGGGCCCAGGAACACGAAATGCACCATCACCCTCACCCACAACCTGTGAGCATCATCTCAGCACGGCATCATGTCTCCTCTCTGACAATGACTTCCAGGCACAGTACCCTGCTGTCCCAGATGATCTGTGCTTCAATGACTACGTAGCTCCTGTCGACGCACCCCAAGTTCAGGAACAACCTTTTCCTCAGCCAGTTCCTGTAAATTCTGCCAACCTTTCTATATATAGCATATAGATCTGATGAGATAATTCACTGCAGGAGGACATTTCCATTGAGAGTCAAGGCCAACACCAACACTATGTCGACAGGCCCCACTACGACAATATGCATCACTGTCTCCCTCCACCAGCAGGTGTAAGCAAAACCAGCAATGCGGTATTGAGCTCGCCTTGATAATGTTCATTCTGTAGCACCCCGCTATGCATTATGACCTAGCCTTCAATGAGGATATCCAACTTCCAGCCGAACACACAACTATTCAGAGTCAACCTCACTGCCTACACGACATTGACAGGGCCAACTACAATGAAATGTACCATGTCCCTCTCGCACAAGCCGTGAGCATCACCCATCCGTACCACAAGGGCTTTTTCTCTGATCATGATTCGCCTACACAGTACCCCGAACCCCATCACATTGGACTCAACGATCATGCTAGACATGTTCTGGATGTCCCGGCACAGGTGCCAGTCATTGGCCTGCCGGCCCCTGTAAGTACTAATCTCTCTTTCCGTCGCTGGTATACATCTAACTACATTGTCGATTTTAGGATATTCAAGGAGATGGCGTATTTCATAATGCTCCTCATCGCGCCGAAGCAGGCCTTGACCCTGATGGAGCAGAGAACCTTCGACGCCGAGCTATTCGGCTTTTGCACAACCCGGATTCACAGATTGATTCGGTTAGGATGGAACTAGGCCCAACAGCTCAATCCACTGTGGTGATTGTGCTCCGGGTCAACATAGATGGTTTTCTCTGAGACGGTGTCCCTTGCCACTGACATTACCTCTGGGGGAGCATCGAGATAACGTTTGCACCATGTATGATACCTGCCCTGGGTTTCCGAGTGTCTTGTCGTTCACCATTTATGATTGTTGTTTGCTTTTTATCAGTTTTTTACCACACCTATGCTGTCGTGTCGTTGATAAGCTCTCTCCGAATTGGAAGTGATGTTTACAGCAAAAGTTGCATTGAGTGTATAAATGGCACGTGAGCGTCGCCCAATCCCTATCATAACTTAAGTGTACTGTATCGTACCTGAGATTGCAGTCTCTGTCGCTGACGCTGATGCCATATACGGTAACCAAGTTGGATTAGAGTCACGAGACTCCATGATCGGTGCCTAGGTAAACGCTTCCCAGGGTCACAATTCGAACGCCGGACAGCCCAGAGAGCAGCTCACTGAACGTTGGGCTCCGCAGTACAGTAATCAGACAAGAGGGAGCCAGAGGAGGAACCAATGATTCGGGAGCTTGAAACTTGCCCTTGCTGACGGGGGGACGTGAGTGGAAGGGCACTTGATCTATTTAGTTGCCGGCCACCGGCAAGGGACACCGGAAATTGCTTACAGTTACATTTAGTGTTTTATCTTAAAACGTTTCGCTTTGCATGGGGGTCTTGAGGAAACAGTCGATGGCGCAAGCCTTTCAAACAGTTGCTTTTCTATATCTCGAAATGTCTTGGCGTACCTGCGTTTCTTGTCGCGTACATCACGCACGCTGCCATCCGAGTCACGATCTTCCTCACTATCATCTGTCAGCGGTTCAGACGGCGCACCCGAACGTGGCGTACTCCGGGACTGTCTGTTCACTGGATCATACCGTGAACTCCCACGCGTTGATTCGGTGAGCGAGCGACGTTGCATGCCTCTGACCTTTGGGTTCTCACTGAGCGAGGTTACGAGGCCAACATTAGATTTGACTGGGCTGGAACTTACGCCCGCGGCAGTGCTGTGGGGAACCCAGATATCCGGAGGAGTGAATGACTGCATGGACGTCCCTTGTGGCATGTGGGAAGACGCGACTGAGGTGAAGCCCGCGCTCACATTAGTGCCAAAGCGCAACGGGCTATCGCGTGGGTTTCTTGGCGAGCTTAAAGACGTCGAGACAGGGAAGGGGATTCTGTACAAGCGGAGTAAAACAAACGCTGATGGTGATGGCAAATTAGAGAAGAGCTTTACGCTTGAGTGGAGCGATAATATATGTGGGTTTGTACTGCACTGGCCGGTGGCAGTGACGGCGCGAAGGTGCTGCTTTCGGTACTCGCCGAGACCATGCAACCAAGGGTGTGGAGTGGGGTCGAAGGCGGGTTGTCGGGGGGAGGACATAGAAATGCGTATGACTTACCGCGTTGCTGCTCATCATAAGACATCTGGTACTTGTTGTTTGTGAGGACTCGGAGGGGTGGTGCTGAACCGTGCTTAAGCCATGGTAGAGCCCAGTTTAAACTCTTTGGGTCCTTTGCGCTAATCCAGGTTCCAAGTGAAAATAGACAAGAGAATCCGATGAGGCGACGCACTCGGCCGGGAGGGGGAACAGGGATTGGGGGGATATTCCCATGCAATTTGAACTTAAGCTCATCATGAGCATCGCATCATGACTGACCTCGCATATATTGCATACACGAATCCATACAATTTGAAATTGAGCTTCCCTTACACGCATCACGCATGAATTGAGCCTTGCAACTAGCGAGAGCTGCTGCAACTCGGTGTCTGCTGCTGCTACTCGGTGTTGTGGCTATGTTCCGCCGATCAGAGCTAGCAGTAGCGGCCTTTGAGTTAGTTATTATAAGTCAGTGAGAGAGGTTGTGACGTACTGATCGTGGTGAGAGGAGGCCCTGAGATGGGGAGCTACGGAAGCCGGGCTAGACTGTCGGAGAATTGTAAATTTGATTATTAGTCATTATATGACCTTATAACGCCATCCTATGGGTTGCCATCTTCTGTCCCAATGACCGAGGTTTGTCCAAAAAAAAAAAAGATAATACGATGAACGAACACGACACGCCAATTGATGGTGTAATTAATTAAATTACATAATCTACCAGTGAGGCGGACAAAGCGCTCGCCTTTATTCCCACCTCTACTTTTTTAACTTTTAACTTACTTGTATTCTATATGTCTGAGCCAGCGGACGACTGGATATCTAACCCTCTCTCAGTGATTTATCCAACACAACTTAGCGAGCTGGAGAAGTGGTGGGCCGAGCGACAGAAGGCCCTCGAACTTGCCGGCTACATGCTTCGACCTCGATACCACAAGGGTTTGAAGCCATCGTGGGTCGGAACCAATAAATTTTATCTTCACTGTGAAGACAGACACCGCAGCGAGTGAGCACATACACATTTCTCTCAAGAAATCATCTTGATAGCGTTCAGCGCCGTCTGATCATGGATGCAACTAGGATCTCTGACGGGAAAACTGTGATACTGAAGAGACTCCTCGAGAGAGAAGGTCCTTATGAACTTCAAATAAATAGGTTATTTTCCTCTGATCCCCTCGTCTCGAACCCTCGAAATTGTTGTACACGTCTCCTTGATGTTATTGAGCTACCTAATGACTCCCCCATCATGGTGCACTCGCACTTGCGTCCATTCTATGACCCGCCGTTTAATACATACGGAGAATTTATCGTTTTCTTTGGGCAGATATGTGAGGTATGTCTTACCCAATCTCTCGGTTACTATCGATTGGGTTGCTCAATCCACCAGGGTGTTCAATTCATGCATGAACATAATGTCGCTCATCGGTATCTATTCCTTTGTATTACCGCGTCCAAGTGGTTGACCCCATTTGTCAGGGATTGCACATCGGCGAATATCATGCTTGACCCGTCGGGGATGTATCCCAAGTCGTTCCACCCCATTGACATCTGGCGTAGTAAGGACT